>BPLS01025919.1:0-11896 GCA_019656275.1 Rhododendron kiyosumense
TGAAATAGCCACATTAATGACCCCATCGATCCTTTGTTGAAATGAAATAGAAACAACTGGTTGAGGAAAAGAGAAAAGATGAGTAGTGGATTAGGGTGCTAATGGCAGTGGTGGGAGTACTCTAGCTTGCCGGCCCTCTATAACGAAGTACTCTAGCAATACCCCTCACTGACTCAAACTTCCAAGTCAAGTCAATATGTTGAAAACTCTTGGCCACCAAAAAAGATATTTTCCTCAATTTAGGGAATTGAGATTCGCGCTCTAAGATTTAATGCAGGCGCTCCACCTTTTTGTTTTTACATTGTGATGTTGCCAGCAACATCACAGTGTAAAAACAAAATATACACTGATGTTGCCAGCAACATCACAGTATAAAAACAAAAAGGTGGAGCGCTTGCAGTAAATCTTGAGCGCAAAAATCAGTTCCTTTCCCCATACTCCATCCCTCTGCACGCCTTCAAAAGTATGATCTAAACTAGTCATCTAATACAACACGGAAAAATATATGAGTGATACCTTGGGAATGCTACAGATCGATTGACTTGACTTGGTGATACCTCAGTGTATGGTTTGAATGAAGACCTGGCCTTTTAAGTCACAAAATGTGTTTCAAATAGATGGACCATTTGATTAGACCTCTCGTTTGCATTATTGTACCACGAATAAGATGTCCACCAACCAAAGGTCCATTGGTTGCATTCTCACAAGTCTGAATTGTATGATTTTACTTTTGATCTTTAATTTCCCTCCTCTCAAAGTTTTTTCAACTTTGGTCAAAATTTTTATTTACTTTTTTGATTTCTCAAATCGAGACGTAAAAATTTGACCCAAATCTTGTACAAATAAATAGCGAATAACGTACAAAAAAACAAAATTTGCCACAGCAAAATTATTGATGAACTTTTTGGTATTTTGTTTACATTTGGGTTCCTAAGCTCTTTCTGAACTGTAAGATTCAAAGAAAAATTATTGATTGAAAAAAGATCAACAAACGGGTGAACAATACCCACACAATCACCATAACAAAACAACTACTCCCTCCCTCCTCAAATAATAGTCCAGTATTTCATTTTTGAGTTCTCCCTTAATAAGTATCTATTTTGAAAGGTTAATAGGTTACAATACCCACACAATCACCTTCCTGGCTTTTTGAAATTATCAATTTACCTCCTGTTGGTTCGGACTAAAGTGCTATGCTAACACCGTTAACAGTAGACGTGAAAATGACTGTGATACCCTTCTGCCTTCTCTATCAACATAGCTAAGTTGAGAACAATTACTTTTCCGGTATTCAAAAACGGACTGGACAAAACTTGATTTTTGCTTTTGTGATAACCCGAATTTTAACTCCTAAAATTTGAATTGTAGTTTCCAAATTTCTTTTTAAATTTCTGTCAATGCGTTCTCTCTATCTCGCTCTATTCATTATCTCAACAAACTTCCTCAAGTCTCAAATCAAATTAACAAGGCCAAGCAATGAATAGTCACTCCTTTCAAAGGGGACCAGTGCCAACTGACCCAAGCAATGAATTTATGTTTTACATAAATTCCTGTACACAATATCTGTGTACACACATAAGTGTGTAGACTCTACACACATTATTTGTACAATATGTGTGGAACCTACACACTTATATATGTTTTGGTATAATTTCTGGTTAAATTCGGTGTAAAACTACACTAGTCAAAAGTTGGTGGAAACTCCCAATTTGGCAGCCGCCCACAGTAGTTGGGAATATTCCCACGCGATGATCCTAATCCGTGGGTGTGGGGCTACTCGTTCTCACTAAGTCGCGTGCATGAGCGGGTGCGGGAACGCGAGCGCAAGTGTAAGCGAAAAAACGTCTCCGAAACCGAAATATATTTCAACCTATTAAAATTTGTGAGAACAAAGAATGAGAGCACAAGAACAGTGCGGGAATTGAGCGGGAACGTGAAATATTTTGAAAGATTATGTGGTTCTCATGGATTGTTCGCCTTTATCCAACCCATCTTCCCCCACTATAATTCGTGGATGTGCTAAGTGAGTGAGAGAGTGTGCTGAGAGAGAGAGAGAGAGAATGGCGGGCGAATCGGATTATGGAGCTTTCACGGAGAAATTCATTATACAACCAAGCTCTTCGCCTGATCAGGAACTTCCCTTAAAGGGCCTCACCTTTGCTGTCAAAGACATGTAAGCCCCCTTTCCTCAGCTCCGAGAATCTACTTAGTCAGTCAGTTCCTCTCTCATAACGACTACTGGATTTTTGGAAAACAAGATGTGCTTATCATCAGGGCTAGTTCTGAGATTTTTGGGGCCTAAGTCGAACTTGTAAAATAGGGAGCCATATTTTTCTTTTAAAAATTAACCTGAGGGAAAACAAAAGAAGGGGAAAAAAAGTTTCAAAGTTATTTGGGCTAAGAATTGAACCTTGAATCTGTTGGATATGAAGACCTAAACTTACCACTTGGCTAGTTAATTAAGTATATATTATGTAACTAGGAGCCACTAATTAAGTATATATTATGTACCTAGGTATAGGGGTCCTAATTTTTCACCAAATTTCGGGGGCTTAAGTCCGCCACCTTACTCGACTTAACTTAGAGCCAGCAGTGCTTATCATGTAGAGCACATCTTGTAGTCGACTCCAAATGATTGGAACATAAAATTCGATGTGGTTTGACTTGGTAAGATGTGCTTATCGTGTTTTGCGCTACCTCAGTACAATAATGTGACTATCCCATACATCCATTTTGTTAAACTTGACGTACTTCTCCTCCATTCAAAAAGTCAAGTTGATTGAGCATTGACATGTATCGAAACTTAGCATATTTGTGTCACCGTATATTTCTATTCAGGCTAATATGATTTAACGAAGCCTTCATCTGTCGTATCTGATTATCTTGAATTTTTCACATGAATAATAGGCAAATTGAGGGCTACAAAATAAATACTTGGGATTGTCAAATAGAATTGTGTGACGAGTTCCATTTCACGTACAATAGGGACCACATGAGGAATCGCATGAGTTCATCTTATCTCTAACTTTTGTGGGTCAAAGTCATAAGGAAAAAAAAAGTCTATGTGCTTTGGTTTTTTTAATAGGAATACATTGGATCTTTCGCTAGTCCCCTTTAAGGGACTGGGCAGTTCTATCCCGCCCATTTTCAGGCACTTCCAGAACCCACTTTGATTATTAGGACCATTCACATTTTAGATCTCATGGAGCACATTAACCAAGCGAAAAATCACAATGGTCGGATATCATTTGTAATGTTTTTTGAATAAATTTATCTTCAGATAAACAACACTACAATGTTTGTGCGAATCTCATGTTTATCTAGATATCTATGTTTCGAAAACATATCAAACCATTTCCTATCAATATCATTTTCGGCGTTCCTAATGTTCTCGACGAGGTCTAAGAAATGAATGACCCCATCAATTGAATTGGGCCGGACAAGACCGTCTAGTCCTCGAAGGGATCGGAGATGATCCATTTGCTTTTCACAAGTGAGCCTAAACTCGTAGTAAAACAATAACAGCCACTGTCTCCCTTAGGGCAGTTTTATTAGCTAAACTATGAATCAGGATACATAAAAGGATGAGTAATCACATCAGATTGTAACAGTGAGGAAATTATTAATACAGTATCGTATCTCATCTTTGTGAAATATACCATCCCTGCACCAATTGTTACACTCAACGCCAGATATGCTGTCTCATGGGATTTGTAATCCAATTTCAAGTCAAATATGGCCAATGATCAAACAGAGCCATTGTTTATTATGTACCTCTTCGTTTTATTTGCAGACAGTTTACGATAAAAGTTACATCTGTAAGCTTATCTGGTGACTGTTTTTCATACTGAGTTTTATATCTTTCCAAACGGATAGGCCAATCATTGTTCGTGGGCGTTTTTTTTTTAATTTCTTTTTAATCAGAGTAGAACATCTTTGCAGATTTGACATGGAGGGATACGTTACTGGGTTTGGAAATCCTGATTGGGCACGGACTCATTCGGCTGCTACGACAACAGCTCCCGCTGTTTTGGCTGTGTTAAGTGGAGGTGCTACATGTGTGGGCAGAACTGTCATGGATGAAATGGCATACAGGTTGGGTTTAAACTTTGAACACACTGTTCTTCTACTTACACTGTTTTTTCTTGTTGGAAGGGGTTTAGGAGGACCGAAATGTGTATCTCGATATTTGTTGTAATGACTCTCTCAAGCTAACAGGCGATTCCGGTTGATGACTGGAATGGCCCAAATCAAAGCCGAAAGGCACCATAAAACAGTTCATTCTAGATGGTTTTCAACTCCATATGCAATAGTTTTTTGCTGGATTATTTTTGCAAACACGTCCAATTAGTGGCAGAATTTAAGGCATTTGGAAACCCTGGTCATAATTAAATAGAAATTTTATCGAATCATGTCACCTCTAGGCAAAATGACAATCCATCGTATAAAATCCTGCAATGATACACAAGTTTCGAAGTTGGTTAAAGATATCTTGTCTTCAGCATCTTCTTAAATAATTTTTCGACAGAAGATCTTTAGAGTTCTCTTCTGATAGTAAAACTTTAACTGAAATACATGTTTTGGGGCAGTATAAATGGAGAAAACAAGCATTATGGGACTCCAAAAAACATCTGCTCACCAGATCGGTTGCCTGGAGGATCTTCAAGTGGATCAGCTGTTGCAGTTGGTGGAATGCTGGTAGATTTCTCCTTGGGTGAGTTGTGCCTTTATTATAAGCTTGTTGTTTTTCTATTTCTGCTTCATAATTAAGTTGGACCAAAAGGTTTCATTTTGTCACAGGCACCGATACCGGAGGAAGTGTAAGAGTTCCGGCATCATACTGTGGGATTTTAGGGTTTCGGCCTTCTCATGGTGTTGTTTCAACCACTGGGGTCATCCCTTTGGCACAAAGTCTTGACACTGTAGGTAAGGAAGCATATACATTGAATACCACGAAAGCTTTTTGGCCTTATCTTGCAGGGACTCGTAACAAGGTAGGCCTAGAATCCTGTGGCTGGAGGAAGTAGCTCTCCTGGCTAAGGGGAGGGAGTGGAACTGAGACATTCAACTATGCGTGTTATGCAATTAGATTTATATAGTGACACAAAAGCTTGAACGTGGAAAATGCCGAAAAAGCAGAAAATATGATGCGGTAAATGCAAATATGTTTCGAGCCTTTGACCCAAGAAGCGCGCAAACTTCTCTCCAACTTTTCCCTCAACAGTAAACTATTGTGTTAAAAAACATTCTCAATCCATTGTAAAATCTACAATGATCGCCATTTGTCAGACCATTGAATCCAACTTGTGACTTTGTTAAGCAACAACCATTTATCACAAAAATTCATTAGTTTAGATGCATTGTTATTTTGAATGAGAATGACTCCCAATCTGGACTGGAAGTACAAGAAAATCATTATAATAGCTAGGCTGTTACGTCCATATATGCCAATGTTAAGTTCTTTTGGCACTCTTGTGTCCATGCCATTCTGTTTATTGTCCGATTGGTTTACAGTACTTGTGAAGATGCTATTGGTAACTTCTAGTACTTTTTTAATCAGTACATAATTCATAGTCGAGCACTTGTTATTCAGGGTGGTTTGCTAGGGATGCTGACATCCTGAACCGAGTCGGACGGGTATTATTGCAGCTGCCTGAGGTGGAACCTGTGAAACCTACTCACATCACTATTGCAGAAGATTGTTTCCAGCTTCTAAGCATCCCAAGTGATCGAGTAACTTCAGTCCTTGTTAAATCGGTGGAGAAGATATTTGGTGGTAAGTAGGCAAAATGTGTACAAATCATCGCCGTTTGTAGTTCATACGTTCCATGTTGTTTCCTCATGGGCTTTGACTGATGAAGCAAATCTCACTTGTGCATGGATGCTATATATGAACAACGGTTCGACTAGTCATCTTCATTATTAATTGCATTCTGCTGCACTCCTAAGTTTGATTTACATCACCAATTTGGTGATGCAGGTCACATTGTAAAGTATGCGTGCCTTGGGGACTATGTTAAAGACAACGTTCCAACTTTGAAGCATTTCAAGGGCGAGCGACTGGAGGATCAAGAATATAATGTTGCGCCATTGGCTGCTCTCTCAAGTGCCTATAGGCGGCTTGAAAGGTGAACCTTATGAAGTAGTCTTATTTGGGATTGATCTTTTTGTTTCTAATTCTGACTTGAATAAGACTGTTTTTCATTGTGTGTTTACTCCCCCGTCAATTGCCTTTATAGGTCCGAATTCAAGAATAATCATGGTGAGTGGGTTAGTACAGTCAAACCTGATTTGGGTCCTGGTATATCGGAAAGAGTGTCTGCCACTCGGTGAAGACTGAACTACGTGCTGCTCTCACTGCTCTCTTAGGGGTATTCTCTATCTCCTTTATCTCAAAAGCCAAGTAACTTCTGTAGAGTGATAGTTCCATCCTTGTATATCCTTTGAGTCATCCAAAATTGCTGAGCTTCAATTATGAATATCTATGAAGCACAAGTGCTTCTAAAACCCCATTGTACTCATACCCGTAACGCATAGGGTACCTGTAATTTGCATGTCCGTACCAAATATAAGAGAAATGTACCGAAACTTTTCTCTTTGACTTTTGCGCGCCTTACCTTAGAAGTGCCCTATATATCATTATATCAAGTCATACCCAATATAGAGATGAAGCTAAGTCAATAACGACTTACTTTTTCAATGCTCAGCATGTTTGTAGGATAAATATTTTGGTTGGTTCTTTTGTATAATGACATTAAATTTTGATTTGTACTTAAAGCTTGACATTAAACTATTATTTGATGTTGCAGCTTGACATTAAATTTTGGTTCTTTAGTTGAAGCGCATTTATTAAGTGTAAATTATTGCTCCAAATTAAAAAAACAAATTTGTCATGGTTGTACTCAATAGTACCCATATCCTATTTTTTTAGGTTTAGCTGTATCGTACATACAACAAAGGAATAGCAGAGACCTACGGTGGATGTGGTGAAAATTAATATTTAGTCTTGCTTCAGTTTCTCGGCTTACGAATGATCTTCTTGGGATCGGATAAATGACAAGAAGCTTGAATTAAGCAAGAAGACAACATATTACTGATCGACAACTTATTTCCCGTTCTTACCCGTACCATTCATTCTTGTTAAATATGTAGGACCACGGTATCCTAGCAATCCCCACAGTTCCAGGGCTTCCACCAAAATTGCAAACAGAGCCATCTACATTGGAAACATTTCGTTTCAGAGCTTTTAGCGTGTTATCTATCGCTGGAATGTCTAGCTTCTGCCAGGTTCTCTCTCTCTCTCTCTCTCTCTCTCTCTCTCTCTCTCTCTCTCTCTCTCTCTCTAGTTATATAAGGACTTCCCACACATACATACACACACACAAAAATGTGTCTGTGTGGCACATGAACTTGTTATTTAGCTTCTTGATTACCAAAATAGTATTTCTGCATGTATACAAAAGAGTCCATGTGGCATATTAACTCAATATTTAGCTTCTTGATTATCAAATAGTATTTTTGACAGAGACACAAAAGTGCATGTGTGTGACATATGAACGTAATATTTACCTTTGTGATTACCAAAATAATATTTTTGAAGTTGGTCTATTTCACAGGTGAGCATACCACTAGGAACGTATGACAATCTTCCCGTGTCAATTTCCTTATTAGCGAAACATGGATCAGATGGGTTCTTGCTGAATCTTGTTGAGACACTTTATGGAACTCTCAAGGAACAAATTGACATCGCTCAGGAACTGAGTTACTGAAGTTCTTAACTTGTTAATGTAAACTTCTATTTCTTATTCGAATAAATAAGAGCGTTGTTGCATTGTAAAGATCTTGTATATATATGACCTAGTCTTGACTCTTGACAGCTAAAGATCTTGTATTTTTCTCCAATAATTGAACAGGGAAGCCTTCATAGTTATAAACAATGCATAAACAATATATTATTGCGGGATCGTTATTTCACAAGACAATTTTTTTAATTTCCCCTTTCCAGTAAATTAAAATGTAGCTCAGAGGTCAAATTTGTGGCCTATCCAGGTTTAAAAGCCTTACATTGTAGGCTGAACACTTCAACCTTGCTTTCAACCATAATGCACATTTTTATTTGACATTAAATGGAGTGAGTTTTTGGACTCAGGTACTCTTTAAAAGAAAGAAACGCATAGGCTCAGCTCGTTGTTTTGTGTTTCAGAATAATATGAATATTCGATTACGATAAATTAGGTCAGAAGATATAAAATTTTGGGCAAAGTCCACTTTCACCCATATGGTTATCACCATGTGCGGATATCTCCCTCACGGTTCAAAACTGACCACATAACCTACCTGTCGTTTTGAAAATGTGCTGATAGACCACTTGCCGTCATGTTTTCCATCCATATTAATGGAGGTGTATCTCACACGCCTCTAGAATGTAATCTGAGTCGTTAATAATGTATTAAATAAATAATAGAGTATCTTTGTAGAAAATCATCTCGATCAGACATCAATAACCCACTGATCTAATTTCTAGTACATTCAAATTTGAAATTTTAATTTCATAATAAAATCGATTCGACCATGAGCTTTTCATTTTTTGATTGACTTGAATTTTGGCATAGATGTAGTACTCGTCAAAATTTACAATATCAACGGTTTGGATTCAATTTTTGGTATAAGAGATGATGTGATTAGATTTAAAAAAGAATAAGAATCAAGGGACATGATGATGGTATATCGGTCTTTTAATGTTATGTCCGTTAATATGGATGGAAAACATGACAGCAGGGGGTCTATCCGCATATTTTCAAAACCATAAGTAGGTTATGTGGTCAGTTTTGAACCATGAGAGGGATATCCACACATAACGATAACCACATGGGGTCAAAGTGGACTGAGGGAATATCAGAAAACAAAAAAAAGTTTGAAGTATGCCGCTGGTCAGTTCTGTGGATAGTTTAGCATCTGGGGAATTTCGTAATTCTGCAAATTTATTAAGAGGGACTATTGTGGGTTCCAATGATTCGTTGTGTGGGTTCTAATCATCAATCCTTCTGATTATAGGTTTTAGAAGTCAAAGAATTGATTGTTTAACCTAATCTGTACTTTTCAGAAGTCCTAATTCTAGATGGTTTAGGAAGTCTCCAAGTCCACCTAACCCTCCAGCAAACTACAGACCTTATGCTTCATTTTGAGAATGTGTGGTGAAACAAAACACTAGGTGACATGCTTAGAAGGCTAGAAATATCTTCCGTTCATCTTAATTCTTCCATTTTGGGTTTCCCTATGTTGTCCTAAAATCTTGGTTCGGAGCCAAATAAACACATGCCTTCTGCTTTTGTCAGAACAAATCCAAATTTGAATTTCTGACAAACCATTCAGCCACTTATTCGAGACTCTTATGTCTTATTTAGTGCAAAGGTGAGATAACTTGCAAAGGGAAGAACAACCTAATGTCTATTGCATAATAGAAAAGATTACAATGAATTAATACAAAACAACTAGGTTAAATAGTAAAGCCCCTAATTGACTCTATGACTGATCTAGTACCAAATATACAATTACAAAAGGAACTTAATTTCTATTTATTCATCTTCTCCTGCATCATGAAAATTTTTATGCGCCTAATTACTGCCTGATACTGACAGTAATCCCGGCATGCACTTGCAAGTTGCAAGTCCTTGACAGTCGCATTGTCGGGCTTTGTTCCACGCTACTACAAGCACGACTAGCAACAACTTTAACAAAGAGATTGTGAGCATTTGAAAATGGACAAAAGAGTTCAAAACTTACCGCCTTTGATATTTGGTGCTGCTGTCTAGTAAATATTTCCTTCATCATCAAGGTCCAGATCATTAGTGAACCTCAATGGCACCCATTCTGCCTCAGTGGCAAGTGATGTTGCCAGTCCACCTTCAGCAGCCCCCCAAAATAAGCATCCGCAATATATAAATCACCCGTTTTCTTGTCAAACCGAAGCCCCAAAGTCCTGCCACATATGTGCTCATTCCTCAGGTGGCTCAAAGGCGATGGTTTTGGATCATATAGTTCTGACCTGAATGTTAGTTTTTTTCTTTGAGTGTGGCCCACTAGCCTTTATGTTTTGTGCATGTGGGACTCTACTATCAGATAAGCCAATGAAGTGATATGGTTCATTACGATAACTAATTAGAATTATAGATGAAGGAAAACTCTTGATAATAAAAGAGACCTTGATGGACTATGTGTCTTTTAATAATTATCTCTAAGGCCCTCTTCTCTCCTCTATAAAAGGTACAATACCCACCCCTTATTCCTACAGTTTTTCCATCAATTAAAGTACTGGGGTATTCTAGAAAAGTAGAGACAGAGAGAAGAAGGTGAGCCAAGAATTAAGGTGTTTCTAATTAAGGGGTTTGTTCTCTCTAATCACGATGGCCAATAAAGGTACGCTATTTATTATTCTTGAGATGTTCTTGAGATGTGTTGAATTCAAGATCCTGTTATATCTGTTTTCCGCATAATAATTTTAATACAGATATAGATTTACAGTTGGTATCAGAGCATGGTTTTCTGAATCGATACATCTTGGAATAAAATTATATCAACGTATTGTGCCATATTAGATTAGATATATTTTTAATGATCGAACAACCCAAATGGTTGGACGATGAGTTTATACGTTACTGTCTATGCATGTGGCTGACGATCCGTAGCGGTCGATAATATGACAAAAGAGATTTTGGTTTCATGGCATTTAAGTATTATATTTGGAGTTCACAAATACGTTTATTGCTACTGTGTTGTTCTTCTTTTGGATACAAAATAATAGTAAGTTTCATCTCATTCAATTGCTTTTACTGCCGTCATCTATTTGCGGCTAACAATTGATATATTGGCAAAATCCGTTTACTCGTCAATTTGTTGGTTACTAATATTTCTGTCAGTCTAGAACCTGATAAAGATGATCTTGAATCCTGTGATTATTGGCACTTGAATGTTGGTTTTTTCTAAAGTTCACAGGTAACGTATTTAATTTCAAGATCTAAATTGCCGTGGTGGATTTTGTTTGATGGAGTCTATTAATTTTACTCCTTTACGCAACTAACAGTTCGCCTTCTTTATATATTGATACTATTTGCATATGTTGATTGGGCAAATCAGTTTATGTAAATAGTTTAACTCTCTCCGTTTGGATTGAATTATTGTTTTTCTAATCAAGATTACTAGACTGAAAAACATATACATGTTTTTGCAATGTATGTACGGATATTGTTTTCATTATGGTTTTATATGGTCAATGATAGAGATAAAGGTTATGATCATATGCTTACAATAAATTAATCTGTTTTTGTCAGATTATGTTTTCTGCAATAACGTATGATTATTTTGAAGCATTAAATTGGGAAAGTTTTCTATTACTGTGTTACTGTATATGTGAGAGTTATGATTATATTGAAAGTCATTGAATGGATAATCAATCACATAAAAGAATACTTAGTTATATATTTTATTTTTTCGGTAATAGTGATTGAATAATAGAATGACATCAGCATAACTCGAATAACAGAATAGAGTATATCATTGGTTAGTTGGATAATCATAGGGATTACTAACTTGGTAGTCACCAAAGTGATCTAGGTTAGTGAAACTTATGAATATTAAACTACATTAAAGTTTTGTTAAAAGGGTAACAATTAAGTCAATGATATTCTCGAT
Organism: Rhododendron kiyosumense; assembly: GCA_019656275.1. Classification (NCBI taxonomy): domain Eukaryota; kingdom Viridiplantae; phylum Streptophyta; class Magnoliopsida; order Ericales; family Ericaceae; genus Rhododendron; species Rhododendron kiyosumense. The sequence continues at coordinate 11,689 of BPLS01025919.1, forward strand.
TGCAGTCATAATTATAAGAATGGGACTAGACCCAAAGGATAGTCACATTTAAATAATTATGAACTGGGTAGGGTGAGTAATTTATGCAATTTAGCAGGTTAGGATTGGATGTCCAAAGATAACATGACTAACTTGATAAGCTGTATAAATTATTTAGACCTACTTAGGTGATTATGTTGCACCTAATTAATGAGTGAACAATAGGTAT
>BPLS01025936.1:0-23308 GCA_019656275.1 Rhododendron kiyosumense
CTCTCTCTCTCTCTCTCTCTCTCTCTCTCTCTCTCTCTCTCTCAAACCTCCTTTAAGACCCAAAACGAACAAGCCCATAGTGAACCCCACACTGTGAGTTGTGCACAAAATTTGTGCAGTTAGCACAACTCATTCATTATTTGAATTCTTTTCGTTCTTGTGATTGGTTAAGTTTTTGATTGCTGGGTTGATTGTTAGAAGAGGTTCAAATCAAGTAAATCTATATATGTAGGCGATGTAGGGTTTTCCAAATTGAGATATATTCGTAGATGGTAACTACAAAACTACTGTACAATTAATATGTGTTTGATTTGATTATATAACCTTCGATCGAGAATGCTCTATCATGAAAAGCATAAAGAGCCAAAACAATATATAAAATTAGAAAAACTTCTTTATGGCTGCTATTGTAAATAGTATTTATGATGCTCATTTAATTTGTGCATGTCTAAAAGTGTTTTGGACGGTCCAGATTGAAAATCAATTTTGACCGGGAAGAATTAATTCTAAATTAAAAACACATTTCAAATATTAATTGCGCGAATGAACATATGAGATTACGTAGAACTGTGAATAGGTTTGTCTCATATAAAATTTGGTTGCTTACTAAAAGGACATGAGAAAGGAAACAAATTGGTGAGTGAGGACTACGCTTTATTGTCTTAGAATCCAATGTGAAAGTTTGATGGACTTCGGGTTGGTGCTATCATTGCATTGTGTTGTGCACATTTGAGCCGTCGGATCGTGCATTCGACGGTTCGGATCTCATATCGATAATCAATAATCGAGAGCCGTTCATTGTCGAGATGAGATTTGAGCTGTTGGATGCACGATCCGACGGCTCGAAGATGCACAACACGATACTGTGCACATCACTAAACAACACCATCCCCAATTCAAGTTTGATTATAAAATTAGTACTCCTACAAGACAGAACAAGCAGCTGCTGGTTTTCATGCAATTGATCTGGTTAGGTTTAGAGCGCTGCTTGTTTTAGAAATGTTTTCCGCGGGCCGATCTATCGATCTGTTGTACGCAATTAATTAATCAAGTACCAAGAGAGAATTAGTACAATTGCTAGTTTGAGTAGTAGTACTCCTACATTTAATTCGGTTGTATGTTATCAAGTACTAGTTAATTAAAAAATACTGAGAGTAGTAGTAGTAGTAGTACTGTTTAGTTTAAATAATCCATTTTAAAATCACATAATGCATTGTTGGTCGTAGTGCATAACCGTTCTCGATTCTCGAAAAAGCGTAGAGTTCATAATTAATAACATGCTTAATAGTTTTGCAGTGATGAAGCGTTGTGTTAATAACATGCCTAAATACTACAGTATATAGTTTTGCATTAATGGTTTGTAATCAGGGACGGATCGAAGCACCCTCAAGGGTGAAGTGAGTGTCCGGGCCACCCCGACCTTAATACCATATCCCAATATATGGTATACAAGATCATATGTTAAATACTGCTTAAAATTGTATTTAAAAGTTTGTACTATATCTCAACATATATATAATGTAAACATTATATCTAAAAATAAGTTTTAAATCATCTTTAATTTCCTGCCATATTATGAAGTAAAATAGGATAATTAGTATCAATATTCGATTAAGTGGTTTTTTTTTTTTGGCACATACATCTTTTCTCTTGCCAACCCTACGAGATGAACAGGTTGATCATATTATGGGTTGAATTCTAGTGCAAAAATATGAGGGTTTGGTAGGGTATGAATGATTGAAGTATTGAAGGGATCTAGCTAGCTAACTGATCGATCGATAATGCATGTTTATACTGTGTACCTCATTGCATTATTAATGCTACGTACTTTGGGGGGATACATACAGGTACATTGCTAGCTAGTCTATGAGAAATTATCATACATTAGAAATGCTGTGAGTGATTATATATTAACTAAATGCAACTATTGTCACATATCAAAAATACCAAGAGAGGGGAAATCGTAAGACAAGAATCACGGCACTTACTTGCACAACATTATTTTATGTACTTCTTCCTTCCCTAATTTTTATTTTTATTTTTTGTCTTTTTTGAGAATTAATTTGTGCCAATGTTCACATAAATAACGCTAATTTATATTTTGAATAATTGTCACAAATTTTAATACCAACTACAAGTATTTTAATTTTTCTCAATTGACACCATCTACAAGTTTAAGATGAGATTTTTTAAATGGTGTGAATTAGATTTATTTGATCCAGATATTGACACAAATCCACTAAAAGTACCAATAGTTGCGTGGACGGTGGGAATAGATCCTAGTATAGGTTTTCCAATGTAGAGTGTTGGTCTAGCTTGAAAACAAATTCCTAGGGCTCCCTTTCCGTTTCACTATACATCTTTTAAACTGAATTTATGCATGTACTTGCACCACCAATTATTGGATCAATGCGTATTATGCCGGCCAGCTAAGGATTTCTCGAAATGTCCTTGGGCAACTCATCCCTTTCTATATATGTTGCTATATGGAAGTGTTTCATCGACAAAAACTCACACGGGACAAAAGATATCATTAACAAACCTAGCTAAAATGTACTATTTCTGAGTCCTAAATTAATGTAATGATCAGTACTTCCGAAATAAAATTGACAAGGCTATAGATAACATAAAACACAATATACAGAACGTGACATGAACCAATTGCCACTTGAAACATTTTTTTGGATGAAAGCAATTGTCCAATCAGGTAGAGGCCGGGTTTATAGTCCTTAAATATATATGGTAATCATTTATTCGAATCTAAAGTATATATAAAGAACTAATTATAATGTTTATCGAAAGATGTTAGGTAGACACACCCACCAACCACAGTATCCCTCTCACACATATGTTGGCCTCATCTTGTGATGCGAGCAACATATACGGGGGAGGTGTGTGTGGCTTGGAGGGTGTGAATGTGACTCTCTTAATGTATAAATACAATAGTTCTAGTCTGGCGTTTCTTTTAAAGTGTCGCTTTAATCCTCAAATCGTCTTGAACCTGCCTGACTAATGGAAGTACGTACCCACTGAATGATGAAATCCAAACAGCTGTTACGTACGCTATTCATTCATTTTCTTGTGTTTTTTATGATTAAATTTAATTCCAAAAAATAATATCACGTGAATGCATGACAGAGCCAAAAAAAAAAAAAAAAGTTTTAGAAAATCTCTCCTAAAAAAATATTGTTCTTGATCACTCTCTTAGTCTCCTAAGCAACTTACAATGATAAATGACGTAAACACAGTGAAATAAGATGGTCATTAGTGCAAATTTCTAAAATCCGCAAATTTAAAGCCAGCACCCTATAGTAGAACCCGTCGTTCACGCATCCACTTTTGGTTATGGAAAAAAAAGAAGGAAAATGGAAACCCTCAACACTAGGGGCGAAGAATAATATGAAATTGATGAATCAATATCCAAGAAAAATGTGTTAATATCTGTGAAAGTCTATTAATATTTGTGAATTAAATTAATATCCAAACTTGTTTGACATTATTTGCATAAAGAAATGCTAATATCAAAACTATTTTTGTTGGTATCAAAATTTTAGTTTATAAAAGGCTTGTATCATATGCAGTGTACAAGATCTTTATACATTAAAATTTTGACACCAACAAAATAATTTTGATATTATCACTACCCTTTGCATATTATCATACGCCTACTAGCTAGGTGGAGATTTTACAAGACTCAAAAAGAAACGCAAAGCCAGTATATAAATCCAAGAAAGAGCTGAGGGGCAAAAAGGGTACAAATGCGCCGGAAGAAGTTAGGGATGGTTCGTCGTTTGGTGGCATCAACTTACTTATAAATTGACTACTCTTCCCTACCCTTTTGTGTCCCTCCTCCACCTCCTCCTCCTCTCTCTCTCTCTCCTCCTTTCTCTCTCTCTCTCTCTCTCTCTCTCTCTGGTGTTGGCTTTCTCATAAACATAAGAGCACTCATTTTCACTCCAAAAAAACACCCTCTGTTTTTCTCCCCTGTTTTCTACCTCCAATCTCTCTCTCTCTCTCTCTGAAAAAAATGACTAATCAGAATGTAGTGGTTTCGGATGCCAAATCGGGCATTGGCATGACCATAACCGGGCCCACGAAGAGCTCGTCTCTGTTCACCGCCGTGGTTCCCAAGCCTCCTCCGGCTGCCGCGGCCGGGTACATAACCATTTCGAGAAAGAAGCCGTCGAAGAAGCTTGAAACTGGTGGTGGTGGGGCCAGAATAATGGGTGGTAATTGGGTTGATTCAATGAGAGACTCTTCGCCAACTCGAAAACCCTCCGGTCCATTTTCTCAATCTGATCAAGACCATATCAGAAACTCTTGGATGGTACGTGTCCTTAATACTTAATTCTCATTATTTTTTCTGAAAAATTATTCCTAACATGAAATTTGACGCGCAAAACTCCACAAGAATAATGTAACAGTGACATTGATGAGATTTCAAAACACCGTGTTATATGGTTTCCCAATCCGTCTCAAATTTTAGTCTACCAAAAAAAAAGAGGATAATTTTTGGGTAAGAAAGTACTTACGTGTGTAATTTTTTTGAATCCTTTGACACAAATTTTAAAAACTGATTGAGATATTTAATTCGGTGTAAAAATAATTCAAAAAAATTACACACAAAAATCACTTTGTTTTTCAATCAAAATTTATAAGATTGTGACGGTGGAGTAAAATTTTGAGATGGAAGGAGTTTATAAAGACTGTCTGTATTGCATTTTGTGTTCATGATTTTCTTTGTCTAAACCTTTTTGCCTTTGATTTTTGTGCGGAAGCAGAGTCGCTATCCCTCTGCTTTAGGGATGTTCGAGCAGATTATAAAAGCTTCAAATGGGAAGCAAATAGTGATGTTTCTGGATTATGACGGTACTCTCTCGCCGATTGTCGAAGATCCCGATCGAGCTTTCATGACCAACGAGGTTAGCTTGATATATTTTTTCATTGGTTCAACTTTTTTTTTGGTATTAATTGAGATGCGTGTAAGTTGACCAAGTACTTGGGTCTTTTAACCAAAAAAAAAAACCTTCTTACTCTCTTTGTGGAAGAATTCTAATCGATGAATTTTATTAATCAGATGAGAGAGGCTGTAAGGGACGTTGCAAAATACTTCCCTACTGCCATTGTTACTGGGAGGTGCAGAGCCAAGGTACATTTACAATTAAACACCAGATATTTGGAACTATAAATATTTATATATACTCACGCATATATGATTGATTGCGATCTCTTTTTTGCAACCGTACTTCATTTTACGGAGTATTATATACATAAATAAATACCTTGTTTTGTTTGTGAACAAGTGAACCAATAGAAAGGTTATAACATGATAAAAAATGCAGATGGCAAAATGAGAGCATGAAAATCACTTCCCATGCATGCGTGTGTGCGTTTGTATATTATAGTTAATATATGATTTGCAATTTTGCAGGTTTATAACTTTGTAAGGTTATCACAGCTTTACTATGCTGGTAGTCATGGCATGGACATCAGGGGACCAAGAAATGGAAGCAAGCACAGAAAAGTGAGTGTGCTATCATATTGATTTATTTATTTAAACTAGTAAGACTACTCGGCATTTGTCTTTTGTAGTACTTATTATTATATCTTGATTTTTCCTAAATTTAGAGTCTTGTATTTTGTAATGTTGTTTCATTTTATTATTAACTTTTTGGAGGTTGATTCAGGGTAATCATGCAGTTTTGTTTCAGCCTGCCAGAGAATTTTTGCCCATGATTGATGAGGTCTCTCTCTCTCTCTCTCTCTCTCTCTCTCTCTCTCAATATTGGACCATGCACTCTAGCTATAAACACACAATATGTGTATTGCAAAGCATGGATGTTGATGTTCTTGTTGTTTTTTTCCCAGGTTTATAAAGCATTGTTGGAGAAAACAAAATCCACCCCGGGGGCAATGGTGGAAAACAACAAGTTCTGTGTATCTGTACACTACCGCTGTGTTGATGAAAAGGTCCACCACCAAAATATTTCCTTTTTACTTTTTTGGATCGCCCTTTCTTTATTTTTTCAGTTCACCGAATATCTGATTTTTTGAATTTTGTCTTTATTTCAGAGTTGGAGTGCATTAGCAGAGCAAGTAAAATCAGTGCTGAACGAGTACCCAAAGCTTTGGTTGACTCCAGGAAGAAAGGTACAATATGACATTAATTTCTTCATAATTTTAGGGCGACGGTGACAGTGTTAATTAGTGATTTCTTATTAATCATTTGATCCTAATGATTGTTCAACGAAAACATTCTAGTATCATTTTCAAATAATATCCATAATTAGGATTAAAAATTGTGATAATTACTTTATCATTTTGAAACAGGTTTTAGAAATCCGTCCAACTATTAAATGGGACAAGGGAAAGGCCCTTGAATTTTTGTTGGAGTCACTTGGTGAGTCCTCTCTCTCTCTCTCTATGCATACGTACACCTCCCTCCTTCCGTCCCCTTAAACTTCAAAACCGTTTAATTATGATCAGTATATAACATGGTCTTATTATTTTCCATGTGTACGTTTTCGTTTGTTACTAGGTTACACGAATTCTAATGAAGTTTTTCCAATATACATCGGAGATGATCGTACGGACGAGGATGCATTCAAGGTACTTGCATGTTCGTTTTCAGTTTATTTTCCTTTGAGATTCTCGATTAATTTTGTTTTTATGCTCGATCAGCTCCTTTCGTAAAATTTGTTCCATTTAATTTAAGAGTACATTTTTGAGTAATTAGGTTGTATAATAATAATAATAACTATAGGTGTTGCGCGATAGAGGACAAGGGTCTGGGATTCTGGTGTCCAAAGTTCCAAAGGAAACTAATGCCTCCTATTCTTTGCAAGAACCTTCCGAGGCAAGTACAGTACAGTTTTTAACAAAGCAATTCCTAATTACCGACATTATTAATTCGATTCCCTTCCTGTTTGTTTGTTTCCATCTCTATATTTTTGTAGAGCAGATTGCTGATTTATTATATTACTTTATAATCTTGTAGGTTATGGACTTTCTGCGACATTTGGTGGAATGGAAACAGTCTCTGCTATTGGCGCAGTAGGTGATGTAGTAGAGGACAAATTACAGAAATTACTAATTCCCCATCCCCTAGTTTTTTTCCCCGGCCCTCTATTCCCAGTAAAACTCTACTCGACCCGTCAAAGATTTGGCAGAGGGGTGACCATAATGTAATTTTACTGTTCAGATTACAACCAATTGATGGATGGAAAAAATAAATATTACTACTGTCAGGGAAAATTTCACTTAAGTATTCTTAATTAGAAAGACTTTTCTGTATCTGCATCTGTGTATTACTATTAAGGCTTTGAAGCAAAATAGAACGTACAAGAGAAGAAACTATGTTTACCATGCTATAGGTCTGAAACTTATGTCAATAATTTTTATATTTTTTTTGTTTAACTTTTCGTCGTAATTTTTGGGGTTAATCATTCTTCTCGACAAGATGAATTAAAAAATATAAAAATATGAATCAATGTTGAAAAAATTTAAATAAGACGGCACTTTAAACAAATAAGACAATTGTTTGATACTTATTTCGTCTTTAGTGAACTTTTTTTTTTGCTTAACGTCAGTGTTTTTTACTTTTTAGACTTCTTTCGTCAAGGCGAGAATGATTAATCCAAAAAAGATGAACAAAATACACAAAACAAAAAAGAAAAATAAGTTTACAAGAATGGAGTAGTTAATTAAGATTTTGAGATTCAGAACCAATGCATATTAAGATTTTCTCATTCCAAAAGCAACGAAAGCAAATGATGCCTGAGCAACAAAAACACAAGGTAGAAAACCCCAAACTCAATTTTAATAATGTCTCAAATGGACAGGTACTGGCCCCTTGGTCACAGCACGCACCCTGTTTCACCTGAAACCATGAAGTAGCACCTAAAATATACTGTATATTTGATGAATAACCAAACTTTCTTAAACCAATTACTACAAGTACGTTAATACACTTACCAATACCATGAGAAATTATATATCGATTAGTTAAGAGCTTCCATCTAACCAATAGTATTTCCTAACTAGCTGACTTATAAAGAGATAGGCAAGACTCCCATCCGAGAGAAATATAAGAATTTCATCTCGTCGAGCTCTAGCCGAAGTCCTCCACTTACATTGGATCTCGTTTGGATAAATTACGAGCCAATCCAAAAACTATTCAATTCACATAAGACTGGATGAGACACTAAGTCGGCCAGAATAGGATTTGCTAACATACCGTGCATATCGGCAGGTACGCACTGCGGTTGAGTAAATTCGGTATCTTATATAGAACTACAATTTTTTTTTGACTCAAGTACTTGCTGTTTTCGGCTAATACCAACTCATGTCTAGGGCTGCAAACGAACTGAGCATTATAATGTTTGAGCTCGACTTGTTTGCTGGATGAGCCGAAAACTCAAGCTCGAGCCAAGCCTGGTTCATTTACTAGATGGGCCGAGCCTATACAAATACAATGAGCTTTTTCAATTTGAGCTAAGCTTTAGAGTGTTAAGCTCTGCTCATATATTACATGAGTCTAAGACTCGAGCTTGGCTCTATTATTAAACGAATAGACCCATGCTAATCCTTAACGAGCCGAGCCTCAAACTGCTCGGGAGCATCTTGGTTCGCTTGCGGCCCTACCCTGCATACCTACACATACCTATAGGTACCAGACAATTTTCCAAACATATGTTTCTTTTAGATAAATGTAATGCTAATTTTTCAATGCGAGAGAAAATAACTCTTAAATAATGATAAATTTGAAAAGGTATTCAGTATCTCACAGGAATAGTATATACCGTACATGTAGAAAAATCCATACTCTAGTTTGTACGATATTCAAAATCTTGAAAAACCCCTATCATTTCCAAACATTGTTATGGTGCACCGTCTTGGAAACACATACCTATTCAAACATGTGCACAAAAAGTTATTCAACTTTAGGCATTCCAACACAATATATATGAATTCTTGAACTTAGTGTCTCAGTCTTACTTCCTCTTGAGAACTCAATTATCGAAAGCATCTTAATAGTTGTAAAGATACCTGGGAGAGTCAAAGACAGCAAGATTCGCAGGATTCAAGCAATAATCAAATATATCTTGCCTGTGTTAAGGTATAACAAAAGTTTTAAGGTTTCTTATTGATCAAAGATAACAAGAAAATGTTGGAAGTTCAAACCTATAGCTATCACCTTTAGTACTATGCGCACCAATCACTAAAACTCTTAGAATATATGCAACTTGATGCTACACTTCTTATTAGAAAAAATTCAATGCAGCATTTCCTTAGATTAATTGGTCATTGAGAAGTGTAATGCCGGAATCAATAATAATAGATTACGGAACTCTTCCTCTCCATGAAGGTTTTCTGATCTCCTCTTGTGAGATGGTTTGGTTACGTGGTGGTGGTGAGACAATTGTCTCGATGATGGCTGAAATCAAAAGAGTTTTTGATGAGTTCAACATCGAGTTTTCTTTTTTCTTTCTTTCTTCTTCTCATTTTAACATTTCTAATGAGGAAGTTTTCTTTTTCTTTGTTGATCTATTTTTTTTCATTATTATAAATAAAAATAGTAGTGTATAATAGATGGGTTCAGACTTTCAGTTGTTTGTTTCCAACTGAATATATAACTTGTTCCTTATAAAAGTGCTTCATCTTTATATATCTTGCTAAAATATGGGATAGCCATTGTTGCCAATCAAAGATCCATACTGTACTGTATCACCTTGAAATGGTCAAATCATAACCTTTTATCCTTTTCATGCAACTTATGGAAATTGACATTGAGGTCACATGCTCACATTATCATGTTTCGGTCTCATTTATTCAAACATTATCCACATTAATTATTGATCATGATCACTCACACACGAGAGAGAGAGAGAGATAGAGAGAGAGAGAGAGAGAGAGAAGGGGGTGTCTTGTATATATAAAAACCAAGATCCTTTGGTTCTAATTAAGTAGTGTGAACAATCTCAGTAATACGTGGAGAACTAAACACTTAACCCAACGGGGTTGGCTTGTTGATGAAGGCATTGAGACTTTAGGGTTTGCTCCTTCCAAAGATCTTAAGTTTGAAATCCCTTAGGAGCTATTGACTTCTTTAAGGCTAGTTTACACGGAGCTTTACTATGATTTTAATTTGGCTCCCTGCAAGGAGACGATGAGATTGGGCCCTTAAGATTTGTCGAGTTGCGCATAAGCTAATTCAGGCACCTAAGTTATAAAAAAAATACAGAACACATAACCCTTCTAAAAGAGTAGCAGACCTTCTACAAGCTTAGGTTAAAAGGGTGGAAACCAGGTGATTGCTTGTGAAAAGAAGAGAAGACTCCATTATTGGGTGTACTAATTAGAGAAGCCAACCTAAAAAAAGATGAAATGAACATCTCAAAGTCAGTTATTAAATGGATTCAGTTTCTATCAAGTAAGCTAGCCATTGGGAGCAATGTGTATGGATCAATAATTTCATGATATATTTTGAGTTGCGGTTCTAAGAATTTGTAACAAGGTGTTCAAAAATTACCTTAGTTATGCTACTTCTATTAACCGACAATAAACTTGTTAATTTCCAAGGGAATGACTTTGCTATACTTCTCGATCGAAATGCTTCAGTTTATATCTTGTAAAGGATGAGGTATTTGAAATATTTATGAAGCATTCCCTTCATCACAAACCAAAGTATTTGATGCACTGGGGCTTCATTGTTTTTTTTTTCTTGGCAAAAGAAAGATTTTATTAATCATTGAAACAAAGTTACAATGCCTAAACGGAGCCAAAGATAGGTGGCTTCAAACGAGAAAAGACCGGAAAGCATAGTTAGTCCCAACCCTCAACATTCATAAGTCTCTAAGGACTTGAGGATAGGGAAAAGAGAAAACAACCAAAAGTTGGATATATCCAAAAGGGTCACAAAAAACCCAAAACCTGAAAAACAAGATATTGGACAATGTTGCCAATCAATAAACAGAAATTGGTACAATGGACTTATTTGAAAAATAAATATGCTCCACATTGTACTGTATCCACTGTGAATGGTCAAAAGTTGTTATGCCTAGATCACTACGTCAAGTCTTACATAAATGATTCGAGCTATTCATTAAATGTGAACATTTTTTTAATGGTTCACGCAAAAGATCAGATCAATTTAATATCTATAGGTGCTCAATCCAATCATTTAACTTTTCAAGATATTGAAATCTGAATAAAAAATTAGATGATCGAATCGAGTACCTATATGTATCAGATTGAGTTGATATTTTGCGCTGGCCTTCAAAATTATGTTTTACATTTAATGAAGGAGTTGGATCGTTTGTGTAGGACCCAAAGTGAACCCCACAGCGTGATCTATGCACATTTGCTGTGCAAATTATAGTTGGGTTGTTCAAGCAATAACGAGCAAGAGCTTATGAAAATTGAGTCGAATGCACTAATTAGTACTACTCTGTCCCTTTTTAAGAGTCTTGCTTCGTAATTTCAACTTATTAAAAAGACATCATCATTACACCTTTCACATCAACTTTTACTTCCACTTTCCATTCTTACCCTCTATTAAAATATCATAATTACATTTTACTCATTAACTTTTCAAAATGGAATATACTTTTAGGGGCAAAATGGAAAATTTACCAACTTTTACCCACTAACTTTACAAAATGGACACTTATTAAGGGACAGCCCAAAATGGAATACAGGACTCTAAAAAGGGACGGAGGGAGTAGTATATTCGAGAGTCATCTTATCCGTCCCCAACCACACTAATTATTGACCTTCATCCTTGTGTCCGAAGAAAAAGGATTTAAGCCACAGACTAAATATCATAATAGAGAGAGAGAGAGAGAGAGAGAGAGAGAGAGAGAGGTAAGATAAGGACATGAACATGTGACAATCATATGACCTTATTGAATACTTTACGCAGCTAAGATCGAGCACTTGCTTCTACTTGATAGTATGAGTAAAGAAATTATTTGATGGATACAATTTCTAACACTTAGCTAGAAAAGAATATCATACCTGTTTTAGTATCTTGGACAATATTTCACCTAAATGGCTAGGAAACAAGGGCAATATAATTAAGCTTAGAAACTGCTAGAAGGGAAGAAGACTACATTATTGGGCACTTAGATCCGTGAGAAGCCCACGTTAAAAGATGAAAAAGGAATATCTGCGAACTCGATCAGTTTTTTAATTGGATTTGGTTTCTTAAATTAATGGGGTTTAATTTCCTTAGGATCAGGATTAGGTGGTGATCGAGAGGGAAACCCACTTCAAGGCGCGGATAGGAAATCTCTAATGGGTTGAGGGAGAGCTGGATTCCACTTAAGAAAAAAGTACACTTGATGTGAAAAATGAATATATACACACTACTACTATATCTGCGAACTCAGTTTTTTTGTTTTCTTTTACAGCCATGAAAAAAAGCTGCTACTCTTTTGGACGTGTAAAGAAAGCTTCCACTAGATTTAAACCATCATTAGTGTCTGTAAACTATACAAACTAACTCCATTATTGGTTGAGAACATGGCATGCCACTAGCTAATATCACACTAAAAGCTCTTGTTTAAACCAAATTTATAATAATAATCCCATTAATTTAGATCTCCAATAAAGTAATTTGTTTCAAAGGCAGTCTACAAGTATTTCTAGTCGAATCGTTCTGAATCCCAACAAACCATATCCGAATAAAAGATCTTTTATTTAATATATAGAGCAGTATCAAGCATTCATTGTTTTGATAACTCAATTAAATATCGGGCCATCTTACGCACATATTAACTAATCTATTTGGGATTAATTCTACCGTCAACTAGCTTAGCCAATGACGTTTCGACCTTATAGAACTAGGAGGAAGTAAACTCCAAAGTTCCAGGCCAACTCCTTAGGTCTAGAACTACATATTCATGTGGTTAAACTTGCATAATGGCGTGAAACACCAAGAAAAAGTTTCATATACCTTGTATGTATAGGAAGAACCTTCAACTTTGATATTGGTGATCACTTGCAATCTGGGGAAGAGATTAGTAAAGCAGAATATATAATGCAAATTCCCAGTAGCAACACATAATGCAAACACCAAGAACATGGCTAATTTTAGAGGCAATTTTGGTTTTTTTTTTCTTTTCCCCTTGTAGGTATGAGGACCGCCTTGACCTTCTTTACGACCACACTAGCCAGTGGGAGTCTGAGAGAAGGCTCACTTCATAAAAAAAAAAAAAATGTTTTTGACAGAAACATTCATCTCAGGGAAAGTCTATAATACATACTGCTTAAAATGGTGTACATATGCACTTATCTTATGGTTCATTTCCCAAAACATGTTTTATCAAAAAGTCCATGAGTCCCTTTGACCACTTCTTTCAAAAAAAAAATGCACTTCGCTCCATGCTATTGCTCCGGGTTTACACCTGAAAAATGATAGGTTGAGTTACACTAGCCCAGTAGAGAAATCTACACAACTATTATATGCAAATGGGATGACTGGTAGAATGAATAACAGAAACAAGGTACGGTATCTCAAAGGAGAAACAAAACACGACTAGTAGTTTTCCCAACGTCGATGACATAAATGAAGTACCATAATTACACACCAAGACTCTAGGCTAACCACAACACCCTATTCCGAATACTCTATCCGCTCCTCAACTTCACTTTAGTCATAACGTCACACGTTTAAAGAAAATAACCTGTTGATACATGACTCTATGGCGTTGTTTCGACAACCAATCATTTCTCTCATATATTCATCAAACAAACTCTTACGTTTACTGATATACATCACTGTTGCAATCCCACATCACACGTCATAAACAAGTGCTCTTTCCGAGCTATTTATGGAGCCCCGCTACTCCTTACAAATATCTTCCTTACTAAAGGAACTAAATCACATCACATAGTATAGATCACCATACCATAATTCCTCCAATACACCTCACAATTCAACCATTTATCTCAATCACATATAATGAATTCACAACGAAGACTTATTCATAAGAAATAGTACGGATAATTTCATCTCAATCAACTCGCTATCATTACGTTATTAGTTTCTCATCATCATAAAAGCACTCACATATCAATGAATATTCTCTCACAACGATTCATAAATTTTCACATTTTAACTTATAAAACCGTACAAGTTACGCAAGAGATGTACCACATGTGAAACATAAGAAAATGTCTCATGTATCCACGCCTAGTGTTGTTTAACTCAAAGGAGTGTTCTACGTGTTCGTTTTTCACATCGCGTATCAACACGTACAACTTTCGCCCATCTATATTCCCTATGTTCTCTAAATTCTCATTTCGGTGTCAAAAAATTCATACAGAACCCAACAACCATTGCAAAACCTTAAGTATACCACCAGCCTTGTCAAACCGTTCAATTGAGTACTCAGGAGAACCTAAGAACATCTGTGTCTCACCCAAACGATTCTAAGGAAAAGGGAATACTCAACGTATACGAACATATCTATCTTATTTTGGCTACCAAATCTTATTGGTGAAGAATTAGGAGATAAGACCACCACCATTGGAAAGTAAACTTTCGGTACATGAATTTCGATATAAAATTTGCCCAAAACGGAGTTCGGATGAAAAAATTATGCTCGTTTGAAGTTTTACAAAAAAGCTAATTTTCCATTTCCTACCTGTAGGACACAATCTCGTACCAGTAGGAGATCAGAATTTCACAAAATGGCACTACTGGATAGCGTTTATATCGGTAGGGCCAAAACTTCTACCGGTAGAACTTAGGTTTTCAGTGCACGACTTTCAGATTTCACCAGAACAATTTCAACAACCAAACCAACGATCTAAGGCACGATTCAAACACCAAATCAATACATAAACACATAATAGAAGTGAGAAATCCCTACCTCAAAGTTGAAGAACAACACCCAAGCTCAATCAACCAAGCCCTAGCTCCAAAAACCTTGAATCAACTGAATACTCCTCTCCGACTTAAACCTAACGAACTATGAGCCCAAGATCACGTGTAGAATGTGAAATAGAGATTAGGTTTCATGGGTTTTGAGTTCTTGGGTGAGATTTTGTGGGAGTGTGAGAGTGAGAGAGAGAGCTGGTGGAGAGAAGAGAGAGGCGTGAGTTGAGAGGATGAGAGAAACTGATTCTCTACACCACACACACCTATATATATAGCCGTACACTTATAATTTACACTTGCACCCCTCCACTAACAATCTTACCACAATAACCCCAAATCACATAACCATATTATTGTTATTATTCACATAATTTGCAACTCAAGCATTTATCAAGCATCAAAATTATTAAAATTTAATACGGGTTTCTACAGCCTTAACGTAGGCCTAGGGCGATATGTGTCATGCCACGAAGCCATGCTTCTGCCGCCATGCATATCCCCACGCCTGTCATCATTACTAAGAGTCCAAACAATTAATGAGATCAAGAAAAAGATAGATGGTAATTTGAATCTACACCATGATCCCCTAAACTCTCTTAAAACCCACTTGGACTCCATCTCTCTCTCTCAATACACCTTCTCTGTTTCCCCTACATTGCTTAACGTAAACCCATAAAAAACCCTAACTCGCCATTGCTTTCGTTTGAGCCTCTGGTCTACAACAAAAATAGCCACCCACAAAGCCAATACTCCTCCCCCAAACCCTAACAGTTGTGCAACACAGATTCGAAAGATTCTGGCCGAGGAGAAAATAGTAATTACCAGTGACATCTTGGTGATTGCTAATGCCGATAGGGTTGGGCTTGGCCCCACATTCCAATTGGGGTTTCCATCTCAACTCGCCTCCATGTATCCCCGGCGGGAGAAGTCCTTCCCTTTGAATCTCCAAACTGGAGTCGCTTTACCACAGACATTCCCAACAGGCTTTGGCATAGACCTGAGGCCAAATATGTAGAATGGCTTGATCGAGTGATGGAAGCCAAATGTGAGTTGTGGAAGCAGATAGGGATTCGGGACGCGATTCTACTTAGTCGATCCCTAATCAACATGGATAAACACCTCTTCCTTGCCGCTTCTCAGTTCTGGTCTGTCACCACGAACTCATTCCATTTTAAGGTAGAACTCATGAGCCCCACCCTTCAAGATCTTGCTTTTCTGACAGGCCTCCGTCCCCACGGGATAGAGGCCAATTACTTTATGTCCTAAAAAACTCCCTACTTTGAATACAAAGAGCCCTTGTCTTTCACCCCTTTCATAACCCATTACGCCAAGAAAGGTCCTGTTGAGGAAGATGAACACGTAGCTTTCCTCCTGTATTGGTTGAACAAAATCATTTTTTGCGTCTCTGCGAATAGGGTTACCAAAGATTTCATTGACTTGGACTGTGCCCTAGCTTCTGGACAGAAGTTGGCATTAGGCCCCTTGGCCCTGGCACACATTTACCGAGGTATGAAAGAATTGGTAAACAACAAGTTTATTTTTGCTCATGGTCCACTGTGGATTATTATCCTATGGCTATGGTCCTATTTCCCCAAGTTTGCCCTACCCATGAACAAAAACTTGGAACATACCTGCTATGGTCTTCATTATGTCGATGCTCATGGCCCAAGGTATGCATTCAGGGTTCACTTTAAGTTCTTCTATCATGAGCTTGTTGGGATGGGTAAGAGCTGGATGCCATTTGTCAGGGATACGGTGCCATGGTGGTCAAAGAGAGGAGCATCAGATCCGGGTGATGACTTTGACGACCATTTTGAAATCTGGACAAGCTTCTTGATCTCCCGTGACCTCATGTATGGCATGGCTTTTAGTCCCACAAACTACAAATGCGGTGTTGAATATTACAATGCAGACCAATTCGCCAGGCAGTTCGGCTAGTGTCAACTCACACCTCTGCCCCCATACCAGTCCTTGAATGAGGACTTTATTGACAGACCGGTGATTTAGCCAAGGGAACTAGAAAGAGTAAGGAATGTTCTACCAGAGCTGAGGAAGAACTTCGCCCTTCACCCTTATGTCGAGCGTACTGATAAGGGGGCCAAATTTGATAGCTGGTGGGGAGGCTATACGAGGATGCATTTCTTCAATCCATACTTGGAGGTCTTGACCAACCTCCTTCCTAATCCTACCGGAGTTCCTGAACCTGGCATCACTGTGCCTCTGCAACAAATCAGTCCCTCTCATCCTTTGAGTACCAAAAGAAAAGGTGAGCTTCAGACTCTTGCTGTTGTGCATCAATTGAACTTTTTAAGTGCTTGGACTAATTATTTCCTTGTCTCCAAGGCCAGAGAGCGTTGTAGAGGATGCCCCCATAGAGCCTTTGCCACCAAAGCCAAAGAAGACAAAGATGCTTGCACGCAGGCAGGCGCCAAAGGTATAATCCTTTAGCATTCCCTTCCTCCGTAGACATGCTACTTATGCTTCAAATCTTGTTGCAGGCCCCTCAGACCACCGTGGCTGGCAGAATGAGGAGTGGTCCAAAAACCAATTCTTCAGAATCTGACCCTTCTGAAAAGGTTTGCATTTTCCTTGTCACTACATGTTTTCTATCTAGGTGCTCAACTGACATTTCTTTTCCCCTAGGACACTTCCAAAGGAGGGCAAGCTGACCCTGCCCCTACAAAGAAGAGGTTGAGAAAGGAGACCCCATCACCTACCGACTCTGAAAATACCGTGTCCACGACTAAGCATAACCCCATAGTAAGGATGTATTGTGACATGAGTTCACCAGTGTTTATGGCCCCGCACTATCATCTAATTCCTCTTGTTCTTAATCCTATGGATCTTGATGATTACCTTGATAAAGAAGTAGAAGAAGAAGAGAAAGGGCAAGGTATGCCTGAACATGAGGCATCTTCCTGGACTCCGGAGACGCCCAAGTCTCCGGCGAGGCCCAGGTCTCCAATTGTTGAACCCATAACGATGGCTGCTCCTTCTGTTGATCCTGCATTTGTTAGCGTGGCGAAGGAAGAAGAAGACCAAGACCTGGATTCCCTATTCAAATCTGCCCAAGACATGTTGAAGACAGCCATCTCAGGAACTTCTGGTAGTGGCCTCGGCTCGACTTCTCAAATTGAGTTTGATCCAGAAGAAGTTACTGAGGCCAAAACAGCCCTCAGAATGGCCCTCCTCCAGAACTTTAAGGCAATCGTTCACCCTGCTAGAGCTTAGGATCTTAAAAAGGCCATGGACGTGCTGGTGAAATCCCAAGCCTTAGGAACAGAAGAGACTACCCTCCAATATTTCCAGAAGGAGTTCCCAAGCATGATCAAATCCCATGACTCTTGTACTCATGAGCTCAGCAAGGTAAACGCCAAGATGGCAGAACTGGAGGCGATTGACATAGAGCTTTCCAAATTCAATGCTGAATGGCTTCAGTTGAAGGAAGACATGTGATTTAATGAAGCGAGCATTATTACCACCTCCAATGAAATTGAAGATCTAAAGGCCAAATTGGCACAAGCCAAAGGCTGCTTGGTTAACCTCCGAAATGAGGCTACAACTCTGGCCAAGCAACATGATGATCTGAAAGCTGGATCAAGGAGCCAGAAGATGAAACTAAACCTTTTAGTTGAAGAAATGCCAAATCTTCGAGGATAGAGGGAAATGCTTGAAGCCCAGCTTGCCAGCCTTGACACCTCTTGGGAGAATCTTAAGAACAGCCTTGAAGGCCTTATGTAGGTCTTAACATCAAAACTTGTTCTGATTTAGGCTTGGAACTTCCCTTTAAATGGTCAGAGGTACTGGTCTAGTTTGGTAATTTGTGGCCTAAAACTTGAGGCCTTTATGAACTTTTGCATGACAGGTATCATGGCCTCTACTTAGGCCTTGCTGGCAAATTCTTCTATGGCTTGTTAGATTGATTTTCCCCAATATCTCTCATTTCCCACATGGTAGGATAATGATGCTTCAGGTACTTTCCATTTGTTAAATGCTTATGCAAACCCCCGTCTAAATCCATAAGAAGATAGACATTAACTCTAAGGACTTTGAAAATCTGGTACGGTCCTTCCCATGTTGGAGACCACTTGCCATATCTTAAATTCTTTTCCCCTAGAGGAAACACAGCCCTCCAAACCAAGTCACTTTCAGAAAAGCTCTTCTTTCTCACACGCTTGTCATAAGACCTAGCAACTCTTCTTTTCTAGACCAACATGTGGTCAAAGGCTGCGAGTCTAACTTTGTCCAAGTCCTCAAGTTTTATCAGCATGGCATGAGTATAATCCGCAGGGGTGAGGCCATGTTGATACGCTATCCTTGCTGACTTTACCGCTACTTCCATAGGTAGGACTGGATCGTGCCTGTATACCAACATATAAGGAGTTATATTGGTAGCTTCCTTCTTCGAGGTTCTGTAGGCCCATAAGGCCTCAGAAAGTAACTCGTGCCAGGCTCTTGGATTGTTTTCCACCATTTTTTCTATAATATTGACCAAAGTCCTATTAGTGCACTCGGCCTGGTCATTCCCTCATGCATAATAAGGAGTGGAATTGGGAACAATGATATTTTGCTGTGCAGCAAAATTAACCACTTGTTCCCCCATGAATATTGTACCCCTCTCTGCCACTAAGTGCTCGGGTAGCCCAAACCTATGGATGATTCTTTCCTTGATCACCTTGATTACCTCTTGTTGATCCACAGACTTTAATGGCACTGCTTCTACCCATTTAGTAAAATAGTCTATGGCTACTAAGATGTAAGTATGATTTCCAGAAGAAGGGGGATAAATTTTCCCAATTACGTCAGGGCCCAGCCTTTAAATGGCCAAGGTTTGACCACAGCATGATAATCAGCTGCAGGGACATGCTGAATTGGGCCATGGGCTTGACAGGGCTGACATCCTTTGGAAAAACGAATACAATCCTTTAAAATGGTTGGCCAATAGTATCCATACCTTCTGATTAGCCATCTCATCTTTATCCCTGATTGATGGGCTCCACAAACTCCTTCATGGACTTCACTCATGACCCTTATGGCCTCAGGGTGCCCTAAACACCTTAAAAGTAAATCATCTTCAGAGCTCTTCTTGTACAATTCATCTCCCACGAGGATATAGCTCATGGCTCTCATTCTAACCTTCCTAGAGGCCCTATGATGAGGCCATTTTAAGAAAGAAATAATAGGTATACGCCAATCGTTCTCGGGTTCATCATCTGATTCTTCTCCTGTAAAGTCAGAAGTAAATACCTCCAGTCCTAGACCTTTTTTCCTAACAGAAGGTAATAATCTCTTTTGGACTGTGATGATCTTGTGGATTGTTTCTGGAGCTAACTTTAGACCTGTTAAGGCCTGAGCCAAGCTGTTGGCTTCAGTGTTCATACTCCTTGAAATGTGCTTGACAGTTACGTTATCAAAATCTTGAATTAATTGCATTGTTGCCATGTAATAAGAAGCTAAGTCCTCACTATAGCATTTGAACATTCCTGCCAACTGATTAATCACAAGGTTTGAATCCCTAATAACTCTTACTTCTCTAGTCTCTAGATCTCTAAGGATCTCGAGGCCTATAACAACTGCTTCATATTCAGCTTGATTGTTTGTACATGGGAAATCAAATTGAAAGGACAATTCAATCCTCAGGCCTTGGGGAGAAATAATAATTATTCCACAGCCTAAGACCTCCTGAGTCCTTGATCTATCAAAGAGTAGTGTCCAAGGAGTGAGTGATATTTCAAGAGCGCTCAGTCCTATTTCAGACTCATTGCCGATATCCATGCATGGATGATCAGCAAGAAAATCTGCTAAAGCCTGGCATTTCACAGCTTTTTGTGGGATGTATTGAAAACTAAATTCCATTAGAGTTAATGACCATTTGCCAATTCGGCCTCTCATGATTGGCCGAGAAAGCAAGTATTTAACTAGGTCTATTTTACTCATAATGTAAACCAAAACAGGAAGCATATAATGTCTCAATTTTATTACTGAAAAGTACAAGGCAAGACAAATTTTTTCAATAGAAGTGTATCTCATTTCACAAGGAGTCAACAACCTACTTAAATAATATATTGCCTGTTCCTTCCCTTGAGCATTGTCTTGAGCTAGAAGGCCTCCAATTGAGCCTTCAGTTGCTGAGATGTAGAGCTTCAATGACTTGTTCTTGATGGGAGGCATAAGGACTAGAGCCATTGCTAAATAGCCTTTGATATCATCAAAGGCCTTCTGATGGCTTGCCTCCCACACAAAAGTGTCATGGCCCTTCAGCTTCAAAAGCGGAGAGAAGACCTGAACCCTCCCAGCTAGGTTTGAGATGAACCTTCTCAAGAAGTTGAATGAACCCAAGAGCTTCTGTAACTCCTTCTTGGTGGTAGGAGGCTTTGCTTCCATGATTGCTTTGGCCTTGTTCTTGTTAACTTCAATCCCTCTGTTGTGGACCAAAAGTCTAAGGAATTTTCCTGTGGAGACTTCAAATGCACAATTCAAGGAGTTTACTTTCAAATTAAACTATTGAATTCTCAAGAATGACCTCATTAAGTGTTCTAAATGTTCATCATAGGATTGAAACTTGACTACGATATCATCAATGTAGATCTCCATGAAATGGCCAATGAAATCATGAAATATGGCATTCATTGCTCGCTGGAACGAAGCACCTGCGTTCTTTAGGCCGATGGGCATTACGACCCATTCAAAGGTTCCTTGGGCTCCAGTACACCTAAAAGCAGTCTTAGCCGTATCGGCCTCGTCAATGAAGATCTGATTGTAGCCAGAATGTCAATCCATGAAGGACAAAACCTTATGACCAGAAGCTTCATCCACTTACTGATCTACAACTGGCATTAGATACTTGTCCTTTGGGGATGCCAAATTCAAGTTTTTAAAGTCTACACACATTCTGACCTTGCCGTTCTTATTAAGAACTGGCACAATATTAGAAAGCCAAGTAACATACCTGGCTGTACGTATGAACCTAGCATTGAAGAGGCGATTGATTTTATCTTTGACTTGCAAATAGACCTCATTGGACATCCTCCTTGGCTGTTGTTTGAAAGTTCTGAATCCTGGTTGAATAGGCAGCTTGTGCTCCACTAGGTCTCTAGACAGACCTGGAAGCTCTTCGTAAGCCCAAGCAAAATAAGACTTGAACTCCTTTAAGAGCTGGATGAGCTTCTCTTTCACGTCCTCTGGCAGAAGTTGGCTAATATATACAGGTTTGGGATTCTCTGCATCTCCCAAATTAACTTCTTCCAAGGGATCTTGCACATCAGCCTTTAGATCATTCAAGTTGGATGGGGCTGCTTCAAGGTCTTCCAAATGGATTTCATCCAGATCTTTAACCTGGTTTTCGTCTTCGTTGAATACTTCGGCTGCACAGGCCGAATAATCTTCCTCTAACTCTTGACCTCCCATCAACTTCCTTTCGAGTAAATAAGCTTCAAATTTTGACAATGTGGTTTGAAGGGCCACATGTTTCTCTATTTCTAAACGGCTTACTAACATTGAGAAGGGTGCTTGAAGAAAGTTGTAATCGACTTACTTGACTCCGTGATCATTGGACCGATTAATTCTTGAAAAAGTGCTTTCACTTCTTCTGCTGACTTGTTGTTATGAATAGGGGCTGTTTTGTGGCAGCCGTACTTGTCAAGGTTTGCCACCTTCATTGGACCAACCCCTTCATCGTATAAATGGGCCCAACCCCTTCATCGTATAAATGGGCCTCAACATGGTTAGTAGAGGCCTGGAAAGGTCTACGGTCAACCCATATCACCTCCACATCGTCTTGATTCCAGAAGAGAAAACATTGCTGAGGGGTTGAGGGAACTGCTAAACAAGAGTGAATCCAATCCCTCCCGAATAGAACGTTGAAGGAATAATGTGAATTAACAATGAAGAAAGGTGTTGTTAAGGTTTTGGACCCTATCGTTAAGTTCATGATCAAAATACCTTGACGCGTTGTCTCCTTCCCAGTGATATCAGTCTAGGTTGAAGTGCATGAGATTAGGTCTTGATCAGTCTTTCCAAGCTTCTGCATCATGGATTTAGGAATGAGATTGGCTGCTGACTCGTTGTCCACCAAGATATGGTTGACTGGCATCCCATCAAGGCAACCAGCAATGTACAAGGGCTTGATGTGTTTGTTCATCGTGGGACTTGGCCTTTCAAAGTGTAATACCCCTGATTCTTTAATTATATTTAGAGTTTGATTATGTGTTATGTTTGGGGTTAATTATGTGAGCTAGGAACATGTTTTACTTTTTAAATGAATTAGGAGCACAAGATAGGTCATGCACCCATACACACATGATAACTTTTCCTTATAAAACAAAATAAAGAAGTTCTACGTAATTCCCTTCTTGTTCGTATCACCACCGTTGAGAGAGAGAGAGAGAGAGAGAGAGAGAGAGAGAGAGAGAGAGAGAGAGA
>BPLS01025945.1:0-11806 GCA_019656275.1 Rhododendron kiyosumense
AGCCGAAAAAGGGGATGCTAGTTTGCGGACAATTTCGGTAAAATGAAAAAGACGGCGGTAGCAGCGGAGGACTCGGGGCTGACTCGAATGATTGGAAGGCGGTTTGTGGATGCTTGGTGATATAGTAATTGATTGGAAACCTGAATATGATTTACGGGGTGGTGTTATGTAAAAATCTGTTTCTCTCTCTCTCTCTCTCTCTCTCTCTCTTTCTATTCTAGACTCAATAATAGAATTGAGAGTGAAATAATACACTGGTGTTCAATTTTGGATTTATGTGGGTATGTATAATGAGAGAGAATAAGGTGGTGAGAATATGAGAGATAAGTGTGGAAGTGATGGAATGGAAAAGGAGAGTGAATGAGAAGGATACTGATAATGATAAGAGGGATAAGGGACAAGTACCACATTTGGTGGGATTCCTTTAATTCTAACGTATGGGGACGCGTTTATGTATAGGGTGAGAATGTATGTAGACGCATTTATGTATAAGGTGAGAATGTATGTGGACACATGTATGTATAGGATGAGAGATGTGGGAAGTAGTTTGAAAGATAAAGATGGAGATGATAGAGTTTGAGAAGGAAGTGGAGATTTGATTTGAATAGAGTTCTAGTTAGGGTTTAGATAGGAAAGATAAGAGATAAATATCAATCACTAATTCCCTGTATATCTAAAGTATAAATATATATCTTATACAATAGTGTAAATAATATCGATTATACATATAATAATATATTTTAATTATCCAATTTAATTAATTATTGAATTAAGAATTTAATAATATAAATTTATATTAAAAAAAATTGGGTCGAAAATCCGGGTCTTTACACCAAACAGGGCCTCAGTCTAACAAAAGTGACGATTTTGTTTGAAATGCAACTATGAAACATTTGATGATTTTAAAGAAGAGATATGCTATTAACACAACACGTTATGCAACAATATGCACATAACACTCAGAATAAAACATATTTTTCTAAATTATAAAAATCCTTAATTGACCAATAAGAAATATATCTACTTTTGAAATACTCATATAACTATCTTTTGAGTTACCTTTTTTTCTTTACAGGAAGAGAACTCGATTTTATTTTTTTCAATGCTACCAAATCAAAACATTTTTTTTGTACAATCTAAAAGATTGTTACCGTTAAAAATTGTAGAGACTAAGTGTCGAATATAAGTTCTCAAGGTTAAAAGTTAAAAACACACACTTTATCACCAAACTACAACTTGTCGGTTCATGAAATACTTGACATGTATAATATAATACGGTCCATTTCTCCTACGGACCGCCGCATTTTAAGTTAAAATGCGGACTACTCAGCTGTCGTTGGATTGTGTATTGAATAGTCAGGATTCACGGACAATCTATTCGCACAAATAGATTGTCTATGAATCCTGACCATTCAAAACACAATCCAACGGTTATAACGATATTCCGCATTTTATGCTAAAATGCAGTGGCCCTCATGTGAAACTCTTCGTAATATAATATATTATATATTCCATTTTTTTGGAGGCCTACTATTGGGCCAAAAATTGGATGTCCAAGTTGCTTGGGCCTATGCCCAGAACCAGGCCCATCGATCATAATTTGGTATATGTCTAGAACGGTTAAACATATGAATTGAGAAATTAAAATGACGGTCAAAGATGTGTTTTAATAATTAATATCCACCAAAGACATTTTCAGCAATAACAAATGTTCTCAGCATGTCTTTGACGGATATTAATTATCAAAACACGTCTTATACTGTCCTTTTCCTTGCAAAGAAAAAATATGGCAAAGGTGCTCGCTTTGTGGGCCTATGCCCAAGCCGGATGGGAAAATGACGGCCCAGGACGTGTTTTGATAATTAATATCCGCCAAGGACAAACTAAGAACATTTGTTAATACTGAAAATGTCATTGGTGAGTATTAATTATCAAAATACGTCCTTAACCGTCATTTTCCCATCCGGAAATTTGCAAACAAATATGCCCAAAAATAGTGATTTCGATCAGTGTTACTTGCGAGCAGCAAAAGTAAAGACATGGAACAAATGGAGAAGCACTTATGAAGGGAATAATAAGCGGAAGATGATATGGGAGGAGAACTATACAGTATTTGTAAAATTTAATGATATGTTCTGGTCTATATTCCATTGTTGGACATGAGTTATCATATTATCACAACCAAAGACTATAGACTTATCAGAAAAGGATAAGCTGTCTTCGACATTCTTCAACATTGGAGTATTAGTTGGCATGATAATTTTATCAAACAAAGTCAAATCTCCATTCAAAACTTGAGGGGAAAAAATCATCCACCTTGTTCGGTTAACCATTAATTTGGAATCTTTTTAAGAACTCAGTTTTTGTTCCTTTTGAAAATCCATTTTTGAGCTCGCATTTTCTCATTTTGGACCCACACTTTTCTAAAAGGGTTTTGATTCCCTACATTGTAACTTTATCTATTTCCTCTCTCTCTAGCATGCCCCATGCGCGCGCTCTCTCTCTCGACCCAGATTGCCCCCTGCTCTCTCTCCCTCTCACTCTCAACCCAGATAGTCCCCTTTTTTTTGGGTAAACCCAGATGGCCCATTTTCACCCCAAATGCTCCAATTAATTAGTGAATTGTGATTTAGTAAAATTGGAATTTTACAATTCAATTGCTAGGATGAAGGGTTTTTTTTTTTCAGGGTTAGCCTTGATTAGGCCCTTTCATATTTGAATTTTTCTATTTCCATTTGCCAAATGTAAGGTACAATTTATATATATATAAACGATACGATGTTAATTGAAGAGAAACTCAAAAAATTAAACATGCATCCATGCAATACAATACTAATTAATGAAAGTTTCAAACGATAAATAAGATAGTACACAATGCTCTGTTGAAAGACATACGGACAGATTCATCTAAAATAACACCTACAACCACACAAGGATATCAAATTACCATTATTATTATAACTAGTGTTTGTCCGTGCCTACGGCACTACCCACCTTTTGATAGCATTTTTGTAATATATTTATAAAAGTGTGGATGTTTTCTTAAGAGAGTTGGAGATCACACATTAGCCCTTAGATCAAATCAATCTCAATCCTTGGATCAACTTATCTTGTGTGGAGGCCCGCACCCCTATGTTCAATTAGGTAGATGGCTACCACAGCACCCAAGAACAAAATCATAGCGAGAATAAGGCCGAGTCCAGACCAATCTCTAGCTGGATGTGTGTAATCTGTTGAGGATCCAGTTGGATCATCTACCAATGGGTGAAGAGAAGGTGGCGCCGTTTCCTCAACTTGTCTGGTGAAAGTCACCCAAGCATTGTAGGCCTCATCCTATGAGGCGTATTTTTTATGCACAATGCCTGGAAACCTATTAACCTGCTCACTACAAGCTAGCCAGTCATTGTAGATGCCTGGCTTCTTTCCCACGAACACAACATAGAATTTTTGGCCTCCTATACTTAGTGTAATAATGCATAAAAGAGGGAGTTTAATCGCGTGAAGCAATTTTTAGGTAAAATACAAAAGTAGGAACACATAATACTACTGGAAAAAGCCGAATAACACTATCAACAATAAGGCATCATGCTAATACATTCACTATGGCCAAAAAATACAGACCCCAATTCAGAAACCCCAATTCAGAAATTAAACTTAGAATTAAGTGTACCAAACCCATTTTTTCATTGACATCAGGAAAACCAAATCCAACATTAACTCCTGCCAACATCCAAGTACAATCCGAATGCAACAAGACTTAGAATTAGTCCAGTACTACAACACATAAAAATTAAGCTAAGTTAACTGGACAATTTTACTGCAACCAAACTAGTACAAAGCAATAAAAATCAATATGCATCTCAGATTTCAATAACCATTTGGTCTCGTTTATGTGCCATCAATTCCAAACCCACACGAGATGTGTTCAAAGGCTCTACTTCACCCACATCATCATTGACCTCTTCATCAGTTTCTCCTTCCCATTTACATCTTCATTATAACTGTCAAAATATTCATCTCCCATGATGCATTAAGATAAAGTTGTGGATAACACAACAAGCCATAACAATTGTTGGTTGACAGGCGTTGTCATAATTGGCAAAATCATTTCCCAATCATTATCGGCAAAGTTATAAATTTGAGGGGCAAAAGTTAAGGTCAATATCTTCTCATGTAACAATCCTTCATGTGATCTCTTATGTGACGTAGTAGAAGGAAAATCATCACCGTCTATTTCATGATCTAGAATGTTCATGTAGTAATTCTTGATGTGTTTAATGTTCGTGCCAAGGGAAAGTCTACAATACACACCCCTTAAAAGGGTGTATCATATGCACCTATTTTATGGTTCGTTCGTAACATTTTAGCATATTTCGTAACTTTTGTTCTAGAATTCATAACTTTTCAGCAGTACAATTCGTAACATTTTCATTATGATTCATAACATTTTGGTGTATATCGTAACCTTTATACGATTCGTAACTTTTTAGCAATACGATTCGTAACATTTTCTCTATAATTCATAACATTTTAGGGGGTGCATATGATACACACCCAAATAAGGGGTGTGTATTGTAGCATTTCCCTCGTGCCAAATATCAAGTTTATCTGACTGTCTTTTCCTATTGTAACAAATATGATTCGTTCACATGGATACCGATATTCAATGAACTTGATTTTTGGCATGAACATTAGACACATTGAGACTTACAAAATGAACTGTTCGGATCGTCAAATGGACTAATGATTGGTCCTGTATTGCATCATATAAAAGATTATTACAAGAGAGGATCCTGATTTCCAAAAATTTGCCTCATTAAATTTGAAAGGTTTGAGTAAAATTATTGTTAGAACGAAATTTGATATTGTTTTTTTTTTTTTATGATTTCAATCAAGAGTTGGAGTGAGTTTTAAGGCATTGTGCTTAAATTTGGTTTTGAGTTTGGAAAAAAAATTGTGTAGAGGCTGAAAATGCTCAAAGGAAAACTACTTATCAACTCAAAATGGTTACTTGAATAGTTGAATCGACGGATAGAAATGGAAAAATAAAAAACCAAGATGAAACGAAAACTAAAAGAATCCAGCAAGAAGGAAAAACTCAAAAAAGACCCACCTTTTTTAGAGAGGCCAAACAGGGCCTCAGTCTAACAAAAGTAACGATTTTGTTTGAATGCAACTATGAAACTTTTGATGATTTTAAAGAAGAGGTATACTATTAACACAACACTTTATGCAACAATATGCACATAACACTCAGAATAAAACATATTATTCTAAATTATAAAATTCTTAATTGACCAATAAGAAATATATATATCTACAATTGAAATACTCATATAACAACCTTTTGAGTAACCTTCTTTTCTTTACGGAAAGAGAACTCGATTTTATTTTTTCCAATGCCACCAAATCAAAACATTTTTTTTACAATCTAAAAGTTTGTTACCGTTAAAAATTGTAGAGACAAAGTGTCGAATATAAGTTGTCATGGTTAAAAGTTAAAAACACACTTTATCACCAAACTACAACTTGTCGGTTCATGAAATACTTGACATGTATAATATAATACGGTCCGTTTCTCCTAAGGACTCCCGCATTTTAGCTTAAAATGAGGACTATTCAGCTGTTGTTGGATTGTGTTTTGAATGGTCAGGATTTGCAGACAATCTATTTGCGCAAATAGATTGTCCGCGAATTCTGACAATTCAAAACACAATTCAATGGCCAGAACGGTAGTTCGCATTTTAAGCTAAAATGCGGTGGTCCTCATGTGAAATGCTTTGTAATATAATATAATATATCATATATTTCGCTTTTTGGAGGCCTACTATTGGGCCAAAATTTGGAGATCAAGGTGCTTGGGCCTATGCCCAGAGCCGGACCTATCAATCATAATTTGGTATATGTCTAGAACTGTCAAACATATGAATTGAGAAATTTGCAAAGAAATATGGCGAAGGCGCTCGCCTTATGGGATTATGCCCGCCAGGCCTATCGATAATAATTTGTGTATATATCTTGAACGGCCAAAATATGAATCGAAAAATTTGCAAACAAATATGACCCCAGAAATAGTGATTTTGATCATTGTTGACTTGTGAGCAACAAAAGTAAAGACGTGGAACAAATGGAGAAGCACTTATGAAGGGAATAATAAGTGGAAGATGATATGGGATGAGGAATATATTTGAAAATTTAATGATATGTTCTGGTCTATATTCCACAGTTGGACATGACTTGTCATATTATGATATCACGACCAAAAGACTATAGACAGGCCAATTAAACCATAAAGCTACAGGGACCGATCGGTTCATTACCGAAATCATACTGACGGTCGCGCCGGGTCGTTTTCGGCCACCGGACGGTCGATTCAAGTTGTGTATATACATATATACACAAAAAATAGGGTGTTTGGATCAAATACTCTATACACATCGGATGCCATTGATTCCCGCGTGGGTCCCTCGCTTTTTTTTTTTTTTTTTATAGAATTTTTGAACGGTTCAAATTGACCGTCCGGTAGCCGGAAACGGCCCGACGCGACCGTCGATACGATTTTAGTGGAGACTAGTCGGTCCCTATAGCTTTCTGGAGCAGGACTCCCAATTAATAGCGGCTTAGAAGCATCAAGGGAAAAACAGGGCGAAAGCTATCAGAAAAGGACAAGCTGTCTTCAACATTGGCATTTTATTTGAATTTGAATAAAATTCTACAGTATTTGTTGGTATGATAATTTTTATTAAACAAAGTCAAATCTCCATTCAAAACCTGAGGGGAAAAAATCATCATTGGCAAAGTTACAAATATGAGGGGCAAAAGTTAGAGTGAACATCTTCTTATGTGACAATCCTTTCATGTGATTTTTTCATGTGACGTAAAACGAGAATCATCACGGTCTATTTTACGATGTAAAATGTTCAAGTAGTAATTCTTGATGTGTTTAAAGTTCATGCAAAATATCAAGTTTATCTTACTGTCTTTTCGTATTGTAACAAACATGATTCGTTCAGATGCATGGATACCATGTTCAATGAACTTGATTTTTGACATGAACATTAAATACATTGAGACTTACAAAATAAACTGTTCGGATCGTCAAATAAACTAATGATCAATCCTAATTTGCATCACATGAAGGATTATCACATGAGAGGATCCCGATACCAAAAATTAGCCTAGTTAAATTTGAAAGGTTTGAGTAAAATTTTTGATAGAACGAAATTTGATATTGATTTTTTTTAATGATTTTAATCAAGAGTTTGAGTGATTTTAAGGCGTTGAGTTTGGAAAAAAATTGTAGAGGATGAAAATGGTCAAAAGAAAACTACTGATTAACTCAAAATGGTTACTTGAACAGTTGAACCGACACATAGAAATGGAAAAAAAAAAAAAAAGAATAAAAGGAAAACTAAGAATCCTGTAAGAAGGAAAAACCCAAAAAAGACCCACCTTTTTAGTAGGCCAAACAGGGCCTCAGTCTAACAAACGTTGATTTTGTTTAAAAGCAACTATGAAACTTGGCTCTACAATTTACAAAATGCGGTGGTAAAATATAACTTTTGATGATTTTAAACAAGAGGTATTCTATTAACATAATATTTTATGCAACAATATGCACATAACATTTAGCAACGACGATGATGGCGGCGTCTACAGCATCTTCAACCTTCAGTGGAAACAAGTTCAAGTTGGTGCGACGTGTCCATCCAGGAGAGTTTGCTCTGTGTCCATTTCTGGCCACTTCATACTTGACCACTCCAACCCCCATTCACAAGTGTGATCGACGGGTCCGACTCCGGCGTCTTCTCCAGACGGCTTTTCTTTTTTGTTTTGTTTGTTATTTTCTGTATTTTCGGATCGGTAGTGTCTGCTTTTATTGAATTATGTTTTTCTTATATAATCTGGGATGATTTGGTTTGTTAGGGGAAAAAAAAAAAACACATTCAGAATAAAACATATATTTATCTAAATTATAAAAATACTTAATTGACCGATAAGAAATATATTTACATTTGAAATACTCATATAACTACCTTTTGAGTAACCTTTTTTCTTTACGGAAAGAGTACTCGATTTTATTTTTCTGTATACACTTTACCACCAAACTCATTGTTAAAACACACTTTACCACCAAACCCTAACTTGTCAGTTCATGAAATATTTGACATATATAATATAATATATATATATTCTGCTTTGGAGACCTATTGGGCCAAAATTGGCAGCCAAAGGCGCTTGCCAGCTTGTGGACCTATGCTCAGGGCCGGGTCTATTGATAATAATTTGGTATATATCTGGAACAGCCAAACATATGAATTGAGAAATTTGCAAAGAAATATGTCCAAAGCGCTTGCCCTGCGGGCCTTTGCCCAGGACCGGGCCTTTCCATAATAATTTGGTATATCCTGGAACGGCCAAACAAACGAATCAAAAAATTTGCAAAGAAATATGCCCAAAATAGTGATTTTGATCAGTGTTGACTTGTGATTACACCTAGGAAACAAAAGCTTAAAGACATGAAACAAATGGAGAAGCACTTATGAAGGGAATAATAAGCGGAAGATGATATGGGAGGAGAAATATACAGTATTTGTAAAATTTAATGATATGTTCTGGTCTATATATTCCACTGTTGGAGTATTACCTGAGTAATGGGACTTATCAGAAAAGGACAAGACATTGGCATTTATTTGAATTTGAATACAATGTATGATAAGTCAAATCTCCATTCAAAACTTGAGGGGAAGAGGGGTAATGAGTAGAGAAAGATAGAAAGAGAAATGAAATTAATAATTGGAGAAATAGGGTAATCATTGAAGAAAGATATAGGGTAATGATCAGAAAACAAAATTAAAAAAAAGTAAATGTGGGAAACAAACAAGGCCATTATTATTGGCAAAGTTATAGTAAATTTGAGGGGCAAAAGTTAGAGTCAACATCCTCTCATATGATGACGATCTAGTTCATGATAAAAAATGTTCGTGTATTAATTCTTGATGTTGATATGCTTAACATTCATACCAAATATCAAGTTCATCTGAATGTCTTTTCCTATCATAACAAATATGATTTGTTCCCATTGATATCGATATCCAATAAACTTGATTTTTGGCATGACAATTAAACACGATGAGACTTACAAAATGAACTGTTCGGATCATCAAATGAACCATGATTGGTCCCGTTTTGCATCACATGAAGGATTATTACACGAGAGGATCTTGATTCCAAAAATTAGCCTGATTAAATTTGGAAGGCTTGAGTAAATTTTTGATAGAACGAAATTTGATATATATATTTTTAATGATTTTAATCAAGAGTTGGAGTGAGTTTTAACGCGTTGTACTTAAATTTGGTTTTGAGTTTGGAAAAAAATTGTAGAGGCTGAAAATGGTCAAAGGAAAACTGCTGATCAACTCAAAATGGTTACTTGAAATGGGAAAATAAACAAACAAGATTGAAAGGAAAACTATAAGAATCCAATAAGAAGGAAAAACCCAAAAAAGACCCACCATTATAGATAGGTCAAACAGAGCCTCAGTCTAACAAACGTAAAGATTTTGTTTGAATGCAACTATGAAACTTGACTCTACAATTTACAATATGCAACAATATGCACATAACTTTTAGAATAAAAACATATTTTTCTAAATTATAAAAATCCTTAATTGACCAATGAGAAATATAGATACTTTTGAAATACTCATATTACCTTTTGAGTTTTGAGTAACCTTTATTCTTTACAGAAAGAGAACTCGGTTTTATTTTTTTGAATAAAAAGAATTTCATTGCATACTTATTTTTTGAAAGGTGATGTATTGTGAGAGAATGACCTGTCCTGACTCCCGACGTCCCGTAAAACGAGAAATAAATACTTAAAAAACAAGAAATTTAGCGGAACAAGGCCTAACATTAGTCACGTTACTTCTTTCAACCATATTTATTGTTTTCCTAAATTTTCGACATCTCTTTGCAGCAACTGCACAAATGATTCTCCTGAACTATTTCAATACAAAATCATTCGCCTCTCTTTTCCTGCTGTATACATAACCTTGAAAGTTAGGTATGATCTTTTTTCCTTTTTTTGTGGGAAATAATTTTGCCACTCCATTTTTTGTTAACGCCACTCCCCTGCAAATATATTTTTATACAAAAATACACTTGCAGGAAAGTGACGTTAATAAAAAAAGGAGTGGCAAAATCAGCAGCCTTTATTTTTACCACAAATGACACCAATTAATCTTCTATTTTTTTTTTTGTATTTGCCAGTATGCATATGAAGGGCAACAAAAGAACCAAGTTGCTAGCGCGCACCTCAAGATTCGGCTCGTTTGGACTTTGCTTAGCTCAACTCGTGTAGTAATCAAGCCGAGGTTGAGCTTGAGTTATAGACTCATTTAGTAACTGAGTAGAGTCACTTTAAAGCTCGGCCCATTTGTATAGGCTAATCGTTTATAGAGGCTCATTTTGTAAGTGATTGGGCTCGGCTCGTTGGTAAATGAGCCAGCTCGAACTCAAGTTTTAGGATCATTAAATAAACGAGCCGAGCTCAAACACTACAAAGCTCGGCTCATTTGCACCCATCCTAGCATATCGAAACCATCGAATATTTGTCAGCCAACTAAATGAAGTACCAAAAGAAGATGAAGCCCGATTCAAGACAAAAATCAGTTAAATCAGCTACAGCCCATCTGAGGTGTTTATGTTATGGTCGCCACAGATTAAAACAAGTCATCTGGAACCATCACAGTATTCGTAAACTTGAGCAAAAGAAAATGGTAAAAAGAACTGCAAGCTCGACAAAAAGAAAAAATGCCTCTCCATTAACGAGGTTATTTGCAATAACAAACTCCACTGTCCGATGAAGTTTTTCTCGGCATTTGGTTTGACATGATTTCAGGATTCCACTCTCCGATCATCCCGGTACCCGTTACTCCCGTCTGCAACCCTTGACACGGGCCTAAAGCTATTTAAGATGAGGGTACTGACTATTCCTTTACATGAACATTACTGTGTTTGGTAGAACCCTCTCAATGTCTCTGGTATTTAATGCTAATCTTTCTCAATCTCTTGTTGAGAAGACTGAAGAAATATTTGTCAGAATTCCCTCAAAACTGGCAGCAAGAGCACCAAGAAACCCGTCAAAAGAGGCTAAAATAAACCAGATGCTTTTGGGGGGAAGCTAAGAATTTAAGTATGCTTCCCAACCATCTTTTTCTAACTTCTCTGCTTTCACAAGGACATCATTTTTAGTGTCTTCAAGGTATTGGGACATTCTGCACAAAACGTAAAGCATTCATTATAAATGGATACAAACTAAGAAATGCAGACGCTTCATAGGAGGTGCATTGTGTCAGACACACGTTCAAACGCATGTAGGTCTGTCTTTTCACGATACAATTCTTATTGTGTGGTGAATTAGTCATCTAGGTATTGTATCAGCATCCTTTTAATGCCAACCAATGTTAAGTCACATTTACCGAATATAGCATTCATATATGAGATATAAAATCATCCACACACTTTATCTTACGAGGTATGTTGTGCCTAGCATTTTTTTGTTAAGGTAGCATCGGAGTGTCTGTGTCGTGTAGCATTTTTGTGCTTCTTAGGATGCAAACAGTCCACCACGGTAATCATGTCACCAGGAAACTTATAGGCATATTTGCTTTCTTTATCCATCTCTCTTTCAAGAGAGGATAAGCAACAATGAAGAGAGTGACTTTTTGATAGCTTTGTCCAACAAAGAAAAAAAGAGAGTGTAAACATGGCAGAAAAGCTAAACAGTAAACATGAAGAGAGA
>BPLS01025951.1:0-10738 GCA_019656275.1 Rhododendron kiyosumense
TGTGGATCTTGATTCTATTAGCCTCATTAATTCTGTTTTCGCTGATTTCCACTCCTTTTATGGATTGGAGCCTAATTCCAATAAAAGTGATGTGTTCTATGGGAATGTTGCTGATCAATTGAAGATACAAATGCAAAATATTCTTCCCTTTCTTGAGGGAAAATTCCCAGTTAAATATGTTGGTGTCCTTTTAATTTCTACTTCTCTAAGGTCAGAGGATTGTGCTATCTTGAAAGAGAAAATTCTTCATAGAATTGTGTCTTGGTCCAACACTACCTTGTCCTATGGAGGTAGAGCCCTTCTTATTCAATCTGTCTTGTTTAGTATTCAAGTCTATTGGAGCACCATTTTTCTCCTTCCTGGTAAAGTGATTAAGGATATTGAATGTACCTTAATGGCATTTTTTTGGTCTGGTCCTGAACTCAAACACTCTGGTGCTAAAGTAAAATGAACTCATCTCTACTGTCCTACGGAGGAAGGTGGGTTGGGTTTCAAGGGGATCAAAGTTTTGAATAGGGCTGCCATGCTTAAACATATTTGGGCTCTGTGTATGAAGACAGAAACTTTATGGATCAAATGGGTGCACACTTACATCATTAAAGATCAATGTTTTTTGGGCTATGGAGGTTCCGTGTGATGCCTCTTGGACTATGAGAAAGCTGTTTGGTCTTAGAAGGTTAGGTCAATCCTTCATTAAATATCAGATTGGTAATGGAGAAAGGACCTTCTTGTGGTGGGATAATTGGCACCCTCTTGGTCCCTTATATGCTTGTTTTGGGGATAGAGTGGTGCATACTATTGGTAGATCTTTAAGGGCTAAGGTGGCTTCAATAGTGGAAAATGGGGCTTGGAGATGGCCCAGATTAAGAAACCCCCTTATTCAGACCATTATCTTTCACACTCCTCAGAATTTGGTTCCACACCCTGAGATGGTGGATTCAATAGTTTGGATGCCTCATCCTAAGGGTATTTTCACTATTAAGTCTGCTTAGGAAGCTATTCGGGAGAAATTCCCTATTCAGCCTCGGTTCAAGGTTATTTGGGGTAGTCATACTGTTCCTAAATGGTCTTTTATACTTTGGTTGGCAGCTCTTCACCGATTGAGTACTAAAGACAGATTAAGAAATTGGGGTATGGCTGTGGATGCTCTTTGTTGCCTCTGCCAGGATGCGGAGGAATCATATCATCACTTGTTCTTTGATTGTTCATATTCTACACGTGTTTGGCAATACTTGGTGTCAAAGAATAGAATGGCTGGCATTCCTAATAATATGGGAGATGTCCTTGATTGGTTGCAGGGCAATGTATCTTGGGCTAGTTTCAGATTTGTTAGTTTGAAGTGTACATTGGTAGCTTCTATTTATGGTCTTTGGTAGGAAAGAAACTCTTGTATTTTCTGTGAAAAGATGAAGGATCATACTCAGGTGGCAATAGATATAGCCAACGGGATTCGTGCTTTCCTTAGCTCCAGAAGGAATGTAAAACAATCCTCGCAAAATCGGAGTATTTGTGAGATACGGGGCCTGCCTCATAGGATCATGCAATCTGTATAGTTTTTTTACAGTGTGTTATTTGATTTTGTTTTCTTGTTTAGAGCTGTCAAGAATGGCTACCTGTATTGTTGTTTCTTTGAAGGGGATTCTATCGCTTGTACTTTGTTTCTTGGTTTGAGCCTAATAAAATTTTGTGCACTTATAAAAAAAAAACTATATAGGTCTTTGACTCATGAGAGAAATGAATGCTGTATTTGGTTTGCTTCTCAAAAAGAATTTTTCAAAAAAATTTCAATAGATCCCTTTTAGATTTTTCTATTTTCTATATTTCTCTGTCTATCTCTCTTTATTTATTACCCCTATTATTTTTCAAAAAAATGTTCAAAAACAATCCAAACAAGGCAGAAATAAATAGTAATGAGATTAAATTCTTTACTCCACCAGTGTGTAAACATTTGTTTCTTTTAAATTAATTATATTATGTCACGTCGATATATTTTATTAATTGGGATAATTATTTTAGGGTGATTTACCTATACACCCCTCCAACTTTATCCATTTTTCACGGTCACCCCCTCCCTCGAATTTCGCTACGGCCAGACCCCCTCCGTTATCTTTACTTTACCCATACACCCCTTTTGTTACCATTCCGTCCAGAATCGTTAACTTTTTAACAAAAAAATGGTTTAAGCTTCCAATATTGCCCCTAACTCTAATCCCTCTGTCACCCTCTCTTCTCGACCACCACCGCCACCGCCATTGCAACGGGCTGGTCCTAATCGAGGTGTCAAAACTCGATTTTGACCAATGGGTCTTGTGCATCTCACTAAGACGAGCTCAGTGGTGGTAACGGGGTCGAGTTTCGTCACCAGAGGAAGGCGCACGGGCTGTTCGACCGCGGCGGGCGGAGGCGGCGATGTAGTATACTGGAGCTCAGACCAGGAGTGGTTGAACAGTTGTTTTCAGCAAAGGGTTGTGTTCGTCTCGTCGAGACGATCCCGGCGATACTCGGATTGTCGCCGAAGGTGGCCGGAGGAGACTGCACGCGCCAGTCAACGGTGGCGCTCTGTCAATGTTGACCGGCGCGTGCGGCCTCCTCCGGCGTGCTCCGGCAACTTTTCGACCACTCCCGAAATCGTCTTGACGAAGCGCTCCTGGATCTGTGCTCGAATCTTGAATCCGAGCAACCACGACCTCGAGCTTTGCAGAACCGTACCTCGCCGCCACTCTGCCGCCTTTGACCAGCGATTGCCGCCACCTCCGAGCTCCTCCTCCGACGGGCTACCCATATCCCTGCTCGTCTCGACTAGATGAACACAACCTTGTGCTCAAAACCTCCGTCGAACACTCCTGCTCTGAGCTCTAGTAAATTGTACCGCCACCTCCGCCCGCTACGTTCGAACAGCCCGTGCAGCCTCCTCCGGTGACGAAACTCGACCCTATCAACACCACTGAGCTCGTCTCAGTGAGATGCCCAAACCGCCGTACTCTAGTCATCTTCTCCGGTGAAACCGAAAACTCTCGGTGGCGTTGACGGTGGTGACGGACTTAAATTTTGAGGGGGAGAGAGAGAGAGAGAGAGAGAGAGAGAGAGAGAGAGAGAGAGAAGTGTGGACTGCTGTGGGTATATAAGAGAGGGTAAAATGGTCTTTTCATCGATTCCGTCCAAAGGCGTTAGGCCCCCCAAACGAAAACATTAATGAGGGGGTCTGGCCGTAGTGAAATTTGAGGGAGGGGGTGACCGTGAAAAACGGATAAAGTTGGAGGGGTGTATAGGTAAATCACCCTATTTATTATCACTCAATGTGGAATACTTATCAATATTTACCACTAAAATGATTTTTTGAGAACCATATTCAATTTTTTTTTTGCGTAACCATAGATAGACTCCTCTCCTTCTCTCCCCTCCCCCCTCCCCACCCCCCCTCTCTCTTTTCGATTCACAATTAAGATTCACGGAAAAAAAAAATTACCAAAGTTTCTTAC
The DNA here is from genome assembly GCA_019656275.1 of Rhododendron kiyosumense. Lineage (NCBI taxonomy): Eukaryota > Viridiplantae > Streptophyta > Magnoliopsida > Ericales > Ericaceae > Rhododendron > Rhododendron kiyosumense. Next base: position 3,480 of record BPLS01025951.1, read on the forward strand.
TTGATACTTCTACGCTCTTATGTTTGAGACTCTAGGTATCCCCACTTGACTTCATTTTTTACTTTTTCATATCAAGTTGACATGCGCATCTGGGTGCAGGACGCGGTGCAGGACGCCCTGAAAAAATTCAATTTCCTCTTTTTGTTTTTGGCGAAAATAAAGAGGCACTTAAATCTTTCCGTCTCTTTCTGTATTTTTAGTTTACAAAAAGAAAAAGGTTGGTTCATTTGAGAGTCGCCACCCGGATTTTGAAAAAGATTGTCCCCGAGAAGTAGTTTATTGAAAAATGTGACTTTTTTGCCCTTGAAAAAGTTTTTGGTCTCTCGAAAATAGAGATTTAGGTTCGGGAGCCAAGTTACGAGAGGAGAAGGTTTTGGTTGAAAAAGCACCCCCCTCAATAAGATCGGTCTCTATTAATACTTGTGGAATTTGAAAATCATTTTATTACTTAACTTTTATGCCACATAAACAGTTTATAGCATTTAAGCAGTTTAATTGCAGAAAATATAAACATTAAAAGCATATTCGGAATCAAAATATTTAGTCGCAGAAATTAACATACTGTTCCACGACAGACTCTGTAATAACTCTGAATTTCAATAAATAAAAATTTGTTTATTATTCGAGTTATTAATTTAAATTGCTTGAATTGCTTTAAATTCCTGTAGTTTGTTATGATTGCACTTTAGCCCTTCAATTTCGTTTCTTGACATTAAAGCCCTACTTTGCAAGCCTAGTTAGCTTCTAACCGGCTTGTTGGAGAAACTAAACTAGGAAATCACTTAGTTACTTTTCCCTAACCCTAGATGGACCGTTTTGCCCAATTCTTGAACCTTGTGAACCATTTCAACCCTAGAATTGGAATTTGTTTATTTATTTTCTTTTATTATTTTGGTTTTACTTTTTGTCCCTTGGATAATAAAAGTTAGGGGAACTATAATCTATTGGATAATAGAAACTCAATTCTTTATATTAAAATGATTCAATGGAAGATTTGAACAAAGTACTAATATCTATTAAAAAAATAGACTTTTATAATTGATTAAATGACATTTTGGGTTATTTTAATATAAAAGTTCCCTAGTTACTATTGTCCATTGGATAATAAAGTTAAGGGATTTATTACCCAATGGGTAAAAGGATTTGTCTTTCATCTAGTACAAAGGATTGAATAATCTAGTCTTTTTATTAATCCCCATGGGATGAGGTACTAGTATTTTATTATGTAAGTACTTAGTAGTCTTTAAGACCTAAGATTCTTGAAGTACTACTAGTATTATTTTAATTAGGGTTTTGTACCCAATTAAATTAGTTTAAAGGGAAGTTGTTCTTCCTAGAGTACACTAGTACCCATGTATATATTATATAAGTACTTGGATGACTTAACTAATGCCTAAGTACACATGTGCCAAATTAATAGTTTAATGGGAAAATCTTAACCTTTTAAGACTACTTTTGATCTTTAGTACAAAAGTATTTATTATTTTATTTGTTCTCTTGCACCTAATAGTGTGTGTGTGTGTGTGTGTGTATATATATATATATATATATGAGTGTATGTACTAAGCTAGAGAGAGAGAGAGAAGCCAAGAGAGGAGAGAGAGGGAGAGAGTGAGCCGAGAGGGAGAGAGAGTGGAAGAGAAAGAGGAGGATTTGGTTGTACCTTGGCCTTTGATCTTCCATTGTACTTCCAATCCATGGTTGTTTACTCTTCCAAGCAAGACTTAACCTCCATTGTCCTCTTTTGTACAATTACCAATTGTTTAACACAAGAATCTTGTACCAAACCTCCTTTCTGCCACAAATTTTCCAAGAATCAAATCCAAGGACTAACCTAGCCATGCAAGCCTAACAATTTGCCATTGATCTTCCAAGAAACTTGATTTTGTTGGAATAAAAAAATGAGGAATGGGAGAGAGAGGGGGGGCCGGCCAAGAGGAGAGGGAGGGAGAGCTTGGCCTATAAATAGGAGCTCACTCCAAGCATTGAACTCACACCTTCACACTTTGCTCCAACTTCTCTCTAGAATTTCTTAGTGTTCTTAGCTCAAAGGTTCTAGTTTTTCTTGAGTTCTTGAGCGAAACCACCAAAACACTTCCAAAATCACCTCTAGATCTTTAAAAGTAGCTTAGTTTAGTTAGTAAGTTGTTTCTAGGAAGAGAAAAGATCATCTCTCTTCCTTTCGAAGCAATCTGGACTTCTCTCTAGAATTTCTTAGTGTTCTTAGTTCAAAGGTTCTAGTTTTTCTTGAGTTCTTGAGAGTTCATGAGTGAAACCACCAAAACACTTCCAAAACCACCTCTAGATCTTTAAAAGTAGCTTAGTTTAGTTAGTAAGTTGTTTCTAGGAAGAGAAAAGATCATCTCTCTTCCTTTCGAAGCAATCTGGAGCCGTTAAGCCTCCGAATCTCAAAACCGACAACCGATTCTCCGTAGCCAACCACCACCAAGAAGAACGGTAGTTTATACCTCTACTCACTTATCCCAAGTATAAGTAGTTTATCCTTGCACTCTAACTCTAGTATTGTATTGTATTAAATCGTATGTTGGAGTTTAGAACGTCCTTAAGTAGTAACTTTGATCATTACTTTCTAAAGTAGATAAGGTTATCTTTTGTTAAAAGTTGGAAATGCATGATTTATGTTTGCTCATGGAGATTCAAGCATGCTAAGTAGTTTGGAGTTGGATGATCTTGTTAGTATAGTTTTGAGTTTTTGGTGAATGCTTCTTTATGTGGAAAGTACTACCGCGAAAGACTATGCGTGAACACGAGACACCTAAACCAAGAAAGTTAGAGACATGACGTTTAGGGTGAGGTTAACGAGGAAGAAAATGTGTTTTTTGACGGAGGAAATATTTTGGAAACTACATAATGACCATTTCGAGGGCATTATGTGAGAGTATGTGTGTGTATGCAAATGGGAACCCGGCGCGGCGGAACCGAGGTTGGGTGTGTAGCTTGGTTATCCGCGGTACGGAGCCAATACAATTGTGTGCCAATGGAAACCCAGCGCGGCGGAACCATTGTGAGGATACTCAGGAACCCGGCGTGGCGGAACCGAGGTTGGGTGAGTTAAAAAGGAGTTTTTGGTAAAGAAAAGTGGTAACAACGACACGGCCCACGATGAGTCATAGAAATCAACACCAATGTTAGTTCGAAAAGGAAATGTGAATTTGATTAACTGTTTTGTTAATATGTTTGATCTTTGTAGAATCATTGTTATTATGATCTCTTGTTCATATAATAAGGGTTGAGAGTAGGATTATACTATTGAGCCTTCGTAGCTCACGGTGTTACCCTTTTGGTGACCCTGACATATTATATAGGTGGCGACGCCGATATAATATGTCAGATTTGATAAATGAACAGGGCAAACTCTTCACTTTGGAGGTGTTCGGAGCCGAAGAACTCGCTAGGATGGAGGAACAAGAGGAGCTGTAGTTAGGAACCTTAGTTCCCTATTTTGTGTTTGAAATACTCCTACGGGAGTTATATTGTAATAATGAGCAGTGACTCTCTTTAATTTCTGTAATAAATTATCCTTTAACGTACCTAAAATTAGGGGCGTTACAGACTCCACCGCGCGACAGAGAAGTGTGCCGTACAGTTTACAGTTCATAAACAAGATTTCTTGGCATATGACAATCTAAAAACAGGCATGCCTGCTTACATACTACATGAACAGTATAATCCTAGATTGAACATTTTCGCAAATTTCAACAAATGGTTTAGCATGGCATGAAACATCTTTAATTTATATAACAGAAACTAGGTGCATGCCGACGTGCAAAGCATGTCATTCATGCCCGTTGTATAGATGCATTTTGAATTTTCTTTAAATCATGGCTCTTGTTGATCATAGCAAAGGTTATACGGATAAGTTTGATCAAGTGCATCATCAGAAGTTGCTAGTTGTAGAAGTTATGGTCTAGATAAGTTTTTGCCTTGAACAAAAGGTTTCAAGTTATCCGGCTACTTGGATGACTTTGGCTACAGGGTTTTTTATACAATTGACAAAGCATTAGACATAGCAAAAGGAAGAGGGAAGAGGGAAGAGGGAAGAGTTTATTCAAGTCAGACAAAACAACAGTCCTTGGTCTGTTAGTTGTTCAAGCCAAAAGCTTGTGAAGACCTGGAGTTGGTGGAAGGTGCTTATATGTCGATTGTTGGGTTGGAGGTTGAGGTGCTTGAGTTGTGATCTTCTTTTTTGCTTCTCTTGTTTAGAGTGTTCGGTGGCTGAGCAAGTAGTGCTTCTGAACAGTCTCCTATTTCTATGCTGTTATCAATAGAGATGGTGTGGACATTGAATTTGATTATGCAAATAAGGAAAATTTAATTCAGTTTTGTTGTTATAAATGTGAAATTGCATGAAGGAGGAGGGAAGGTTTTTTACTTTGTGAGTGCTGCCACTTTTTGGTTATAGTAGTTGCACCAAAAGTCTTCGTTTCCGTATGCATTTGTTGCCTTTTTCGAGATTGACCAAGCTAGGTAATAAAAGTTCTGTGCAAAATCAATAACTCTTACTATGGCTTGCACATTTAGGTATTGTGTCTGCATAGGATGACTATGAAAGAAAGCTTAGGGTTAGCTGGATTAATGATTCCATAGGGCTTAAGAATAATTAATACACAGTATGAAAGGGAAAGCTGTTAATGTCAATTTTGTTACTGCACTATCATTCTAAAGCTTAAGGCACGCATCTAGAAAGTGGAAATTTAAGTAGTAGAGCTAGCAAATGACAAAGTTAAGCTATCACTTTAAAATGAATGCATGCTACAGATTAGGAATTCACTTTGGATCATACCAAAACAAGAGGGGGAAAAAAATACATAATTAGACACAAAATATATCCTGGTTTCTCAATTACACAAAAATCTGGTATTTATCACTTCTTCACTACAACACTTAAACCTTAAACCACCACTTTGTAGCTCTTGCTCTTAGGCAATACCACTTTGTCACTCACAGAACCTTTTAATCTCAACTTTCAATACAAAGTATAATTGCTACAAGCCTACAAGGAAGGACTCGTAACAGTTCCCATAACCATGTCCATATCTGTAAAATGTTGGCTGAAGAATTCCTCGGAAAAATTAAAACAGTGCGCAAAGTTTAGCAGAGAAAAAGAAAAAGAAAATTCCACATTTACAATACTACCATGACAGATGCTGCTCCAAGAAGATAATGCACTACAATAAAATCAGGGTGTTGAGGCAGTCAAAAGTGCTAAAAAAAGACACCTAATGGGGCAGTTTAGCGGTCTTGGGAAAGTATGCGCACTACATTTATGAGACAATGACAAAAATATATATTATGCAAGATAAGAGTAATAATGGCATATCTTGATTCACAGATAAATAACACCCACTCGAAATGAACCTCAATAAGCTTACCTATCAATTTGTTCTTGCATTGCAGGATCTATCTCGTCATGAATATCCTCGTCTTCAAACTCATCATTAGAAGCAACGCTTCATCCTCAGCATCTTGTGCCTTAAACATCGCACAATCATGGTAATGAACAGAATGACATGTAAAAGACAAAAGCAACTTCACAACTATTATGTGTTCCTCTTCTCTCCCCTCTTTCTTTTTTTTTTTAAAAAAAAAGCAAGAGGAGACTAAAAACAAAGCGAAGAAATAGATACAGATTTAAAAGTAATGCAGTGGTTGCCTTCCATAACAATGGAAGCTTCCCTGTTTCCTTAACTACGTAAATCTCAATGTAAGTTTACTTGTTTGAATGATATATCCTAAGATTATATAACAAGAATCACTTTGGCAATTAACAGTTGCCAATTTTTGGTGAATTTGGACGATTTTGCCCATTCTTTGGGCAGCCCACAAGCTTAGCCAGTTGGACATAATTGAAACTTCATCCCCTTTCTTTGTAAATAGGTATAATCCATTAAGGTTCAATGAAAGGACTTTATTGAGGAATCTTTCTTAAGCACGAATTCTGCTATAGTCATACTTCAAAATACAAAGAGTTAACTAAAAAGTTTAAACTTCCTCCAGTTAAAACAAAAAGGCTACTGATTTTGCCACTCCCTTTTTTTGTTAAGGGCACTCCCCTGCAAGTGTGTATTTTTGGTGCAAAAATACACTTGTAGGAGAGTGCCGTTAAAAAAAAAGGAGGGGCAAAATCATTTCCCACCAAAAAATAGAAAATCCTTCAAATTTGTCATACAAAAGTTTCACCAAAGTTCTCCTCAGTTCGGCGAAAAAATGTCGGCAGAAGCATGATTTGGGTTAAACTTTTTTCCCATGTACATGGAGTTTTTTCTTTCCTTACGAGGCCACAAAACATCAAAAAGGAAGAGTGTTTGAATTTTATTACTCCTCATCTCACATGTCACAAATTACTTGAGCAAAAATATGAAGCATTAGTAATCATAAGAGCACAAGACAGTAGTTTATTTTCTCAAACAATGAAACAATGTTATAAAAAAGTATGCTAGCAAAGCTAATACTAATCTATATATCTCATGCATGGGAAAGCAACAACTTCAAGTATTTACCTTAGCCTAGTTAATTCACATTCAAGCAGATTCTTAACATCAATTTCATCATCGTCATCATCACTTCAATTCTGCTCTTTGTCGTCATCAAATAGGAGTACTGGACCACGCACTGCTTCCTCTTCCTTACGCTTTAGTCCAAGTAGAATCAGGAGATCTGGGATACACCATACGGAAACATATGTTTACAAATCACATGTGATGTAACAAAAAGCCCTAAATGGAGAAGGGAGCCAAATTATGGGTGTAGGGAAAAATACCAGATCAAATCAAACAAAAATCTTGGAATGCCTATCAAAAAGAACAAAAATATCGGAAAGAGGAATCAAACCCACCGTTAGTCTGTTCAGTACACTGGCGCGCCCCATGAGGACTGCCGGCGAGAGAGAAGAGATAGCTGGAGATGCAGAGACATGCAGAACCTGTGCAACTGATAGGGTGAGAGTGACTCACCGCCATGGCGACAGCTCTGTCGAGAGAGAGAGAGAGAGAGAGAGAGAGAGAGAGAGAGAGAGAGAGAGAAAGAGAGAGAACGGGTATCCTCGGTTAGAACGGGGAAGGTCGGAGAAGATGTACGTGTGAGAGCTGAGAAGAGTACTGTTTACATCCTAAAATATACTACCCAATGAGAAAATTCCACGTAGCACCGAATGGCACGGAGCCTGTCCCAGTCGAGTACCTATCACAGAGGATTGCGGTAATTAAGGGAGACACTGTTTTGATGACAAACGGTGTCGT
>BPLS01025960.1:0-12100 GCA_019656275.1 Rhododendron kiyosumense
CCAGAAATGGCAAAAACCGTTTATTGCCACATCAGGGTATGTGTTGCTGTTTATGGATCATATGTCTGTGAAATAATACAAGTGATCCAATGCTGGTGATTAGTCCAGGCAAAAGAGTGAATTCATCACTACTGGAACAACTTTGCCAAAATTTCACAAATCATAATGTAGCTAGCCAAGAAATAGCTTTGGCTGGAAAACGAATGGCTCAAACCGTTCAAGATGCTAAACATAAAACATTGGCCTCTGTTGGAGATGGTTGAATAGCTGAAAATACATATGACCTTATCTTTTTTTCTTGGGTAAATAAGAGTTTCATACAAAGCTACGGGTGATCGATATGATCTGCGGACAAATTGGCACCAGCTTTTAAGGATGAGATCTTAGTACCTTCGTATACCGATAATCCTCAGGCATGACTGTCGCTTCAATCTGTCAAAATCAAGAGAACTTCAAAATAGAACAAATCATAGTTGGAATAATCCAAAAAGATGATGGGAGTTAAGACTTGGTTACAGTGGCAATATCATCTTTCGCATTCGAATTGCTTTGGCATAAAGAAACATACAAAAAGGAAGAAGAACAACAATAAGACATAACCGTCGAGTGAATAGTACCAGAGGTCCAGACCAACAAGATTGCCTAATGCATCATACAGATAACAGGGAAGGAGGTTTTTTTTTTTTCCGAACATTCAGATTGTAGCTCTGCAGTAAGTGGGGTCGTGATATCTCATGTACAAACTGACACTTATCGCGAACAACAGGAAACATTTGCAGCCCCTTTTGATGGTGGGAAAGAGTGAGAAACGACAACAAAGGGGAATCTTTCCACTTATTTGGATAACTAAAAGAGATGAGAAATTGTGAGATTCGGTGAAAAACCACAATCCTTACTTTTCCTCCCCTTCCTCAGACTCCAATGGATTGCTAAGTTTAGGCGGTATCATGCGATCAGCTTTACAGATGACGAATGGCATTCACACCAGATATATCAATCAATGAAAGAATGCATAAGATAAGTGAGCATTTATTTATTTATTTTTTTAAAAAACACCTCGTCATTTATTCTCTTCCATGTTTGAGACATGTCAATAATCGACCTCGAGCATATGGGGCAGCAATATCTTTGTGACATATCAGGAAAACTATTTTTCACAGGTAAACAAACAAGAGGAAATGATTTCATTTTGCAGACATAAAATGCTTACTTGTCACGCTTAATCATCTCATGATAACATTCACAGTGCATTGTGTGGCCACATTTCATTACGGTTGTGTCTTTGAGTGAGTCAAAGAGATACTGTCAAGAAAAGTTAAGCCCTATCTGATATTACGAGCTTTTAAGTTGTAAGAAGTGATCAAAGAACTAGACAGTCGAAAACAAACCTCGTAACAAATGCGACAGTGGTGCCGCATGGAGTTCTCCACACACAAGTGATTGTCACACAGAGCCACTGAATAACATGATCCTGCAAACATCAGTAGAGGAGAACAAAGTGAAAAAGCATGTCGCATATGCGTTAACACCACCTTGGTCAACCCCCAACAGGGGTTGGCCTCAGGAAGCCTTTCGTCTAGGCCTCTAGGGGTTCGACTCCCTCACATGTGCTATCAAATTTGTTTGGGCCAGTCCATACGGGACTCTAACCCGTCTTTGATTGGGCCATTCTGCACTGATCTCTGGATATTTGTGCAGCTTTAAGGAAAACACAGATGAGTTTCAAGTTGCAATAAACAACAAAGAAAATAGGGGAGTGAGTGCATACCTCATTTCTTGCAGTGAAAAAAATTCTAATATGAATCAAGTGTAGAGCTTCTATGATGCTTTTCAAAACGGGCTGACTAGCGATCCTCACCAGACAATTATAACTGCATGTGCCTTCCTGATATCCGCTTCTTTCCCTTTCATCCTCTTGAATTGTAACATCACTTTAGGGGCTGTTTGAGAAGTTCACCAGATGATATTAAGCAAGGTATGATTTTAGGCATTCTCCCTAGAAATTGAGGAGGTACCATCAAGTTCAGTAACCCTTTCAGATATCTGAATATTGGAACAGTCTTCAATTTAATGGGTCGCACATGGCGGGCAGTGTCAAAGAAGTGTTGATTAACTTGAATAATACAGAAAAGCAAGTTTGTCGCTATGGTACACAAATCAATTCTACGGCAGACTGAGCACAAAACCACAGAGAGAGAGAGAGAGAGAGAGAGAGAGAGAGAGAGCGCACCGGCTATAGTACTTTCATGCTTCAACAATACGATGGAGCCGACACATGAATGGATATAATGAGATTATGACATTTAACCAAATGTGCCGGTGTTTCTCCACAAAAAGTGCAAAAACCAAATGGCTAGAGTTGCGGGCGTGCTAGGATTGGATTGCAGTCCAAATTCGTATCAAGGCCTGGATGCCTCAAATCTGTCTTCGTATTGAGCGGATTGTGTATGACCTAAGGGGGGCCCTTAAGGTCGTATGTGGTTTGTGATTTGCCTTGCCGGGATAAATTTCCAAACTGTTGTTAGAAAATGGGAAAAAGAAAAGGAAAGGACTGAAAGATAAAGATAAAACAAACTTTATTGAATGGCTTAACAAAGTTTGGGTACAAGGAAATGAAAGACAAGATCTAGGCTGGGCTAGATTAAACGGGAAAGTAAAATACTTTGCTGGAAAGTAAATAAAAGATAAATTTGGTAAGCGCTGGGCTTGACGGTGCCGGGACCTTTGCCAAGGCCTTCAATTCCGATATTTATAGGCAAAAAGTTCCAGGCCTTGAGCTGCTTCTTCCTGCCTTTATGCATGGCTGGCAAGTGTCCTCCTGGTAAAGGCCTAAGCTTGAGCTGCTTCTACCTCCTCCAATGAGTGATTGTCACATGTCCAACCCTTGCTCTCCACTCCAAGAAATCGGCTAAAATGCCTAAAAAAACTCTCTCCTGCATAAAGGCCTACCAAAAGCAAAAGGAATTCAGCTATGCAGAATCCCCAGGCCTCTTGAGCTGCTTGTGAGCAGCTTGTAAGCTGCATGTGGAGGTCTGGACGAGCAATTACATGAATGCCACATGTTCCAGACCTTACTTCATCTTGAAGGATAACGGCTGTGGGCCTCGAGTTGCTCATGTAAGCATGACTAAGCATCTTCTGCAAGCCGGTATATGGCTACCAAGTGTCTTCACGGCAAAGGCCTTGAGTTGCTTGACATTTCCTCCAATGGATGGTTGTCATCTGTCCCAAGCCTTACTTCATGTTGAAGGATGACAGCTATCCCAGCCTTGAGCTGCTTGTGAATAGCCTGCTTAGACCTGCTAATGAGAACCTTCTAGGCCTTCGAGCTGCTTCTGAGCAGCTTGCTTCCCAAGCATGACTAAGCAGCTTATGGCCTTCTTGATTTGGTCGATTTCAGGCCTGAATAAATCCGAAAAATTGGGCCTAGACCTGAAAAATGAATCTTGGCCTCATTGGGCTAAATAGGCCTGAAAAACTAGTCCGAGCTTTGATTAGTTGGGCCAAGGCCTGAAAATGGGCCCAGATCTGAAAATCAATTTGGGCCTTCACTAATTAGGCCATGCTCGAAATACTAATTTGGCCTAATCAATTTTCAAGCTCTCTCCAGCCCTTACAAACTCAATTTGGCCTAATTGTGGCCACTTTAAATTCTACCAAAGGCCCAATTCAATCAAGGCATAATTCTACCAAGCCCCAAAATAACATTTTGGGTGGGCCATTAATCCATTAAAAAATTCTTTTTTAGAATTTGGCAAAAAATGGGTGTAAACAGTTGGAAGTGTGGAATTTTCGTTTACTAAAGTCAAATAGCTTGAATCAGAATAAAGACAGCGAAACCTTACTTGTCCATCCTGCATCCCTTTCTCAATGTTGACAGTGACGAAATACTCCTCCCTCTCACATTTCACATTTGGACATTGTTTGCAGACCTGAAAGGATATAATGAAAGAATTTAAGAAGTCCAACATTAGCATCGAATACTGGTAAACTAAAGAAGGCCATGACACAGCAGATGCAGCAAGGACAAGTTTTGGGTAAGCAAATCCATCCATTTCAAAGGATGCTAATAACACAAACAAGGTTGCATGGAAGATATTCCTCTTATAACATCCAATACAAAAAGAAATAGAAAAAGAATTGCTATGGGATAGCAAGAACGAAACCAAACCCTGCTAAAGAATGACCACTAAACCAACCCTCTTCTAAACTTCGTCTTCAATACTTTTGAACACCCTTAACTCCCAAAAGATAATCCAGAATATTAAATAGAATTTTATAGCAGTTGAACTGCTGCAATTGTTGGTTTTTTCTCTCGTAGTTTCTGCATGACAGCCACCCAAACAGTAGTTACCCCTGCAGCTGGACATGCGATACAAATTTTGACAAGTGGCTCTTTGATTGCTGCTACAAGTTCAAGAGATCCACCGGCGTTCCCAACTAGATAAGGCCAAAGTCTTCAAGGACCTAAAATGTTTACCAGTTACATGTCAGGCAAACTTAGAATGAAACAAAAGTAAGTTGAGTGGGTGACTCAAGTGTGTAGATAATCATAACACCGCCAGCCATATCTTTTATGGTGTTATCCAAAGCAGTTTTCAAGATAAACGTTAAAGGTTTCAAGTTACGAATTACTTGTAGTTTTGTACATTAGAAATTTATTTTGCACTTACAATTGGGATGAAACAAGTGATCAAGTGGTTGAATTTTGAAGAACGCGGATGAATTAGAGGGAAATGGAGGAATAATCATTTAATCCAAAACAAATAATTTGACTAACAAATGTCTTCAAAATAGAGATGTGTTGTTTAGAGAATGAGAAAGAAGTGTTTAGGGTGTTAATTAACCCTAACACAAGAGAGAGCTTTTATTTATATTACTTAGTGACTTATTACATAACTCCAACTATCCGATGTGGGACAAAGACTAACTATTCTAACACTCCCCCTCAAGCTGGAGAATAAATATCACAGAATCCCAGCTTGTTACATAATAACTCTAAACGTGGTTTAAATAACGGTTTGGTGAAGATATCTGCCAATTGAGCTCCTGTAGACACAAAAGGAGTAGCCAACACACCACTATCTATCTTCTCCCGAACAATATGACAGTCTACTTCGATATGTTTGGTTCTCTCATGAAATACCGGATTCGAAGCGATATGTATTGCTGCCTGATTATCACAATACATAGGAATAGGTAACCGTACGCTAAACCCCAACTCCTCGAGCAAAGCTCTCAACCATACAACCTCGCATGTAGTATGAGCCATGGCACGATATTCTGCTTCAGCACTGGACCGAGCAACAACAGTTTGTTTCTTGCTCTTCCAGGTAACTAGATTTCCACCAACAAAAGTGCAGTATCCAGTTGTTGACCGTCTATCAGATGGTGATCCTGCCCAATCAGCATCGGTAAAGGCCTCGATACGTAAATGACCATTTGAACGATAGAATAGACCACGTCCAGGATTAGCCTTGAGATATTTCACAACACGAAGACAAGCTTCCCAATGGGGAAGACGAGGGGCTGACATGAACTGACTTATCATACTGACAGCAAATGAGATATCCGGTCGTGTATTGGTGAGATAATTCAATTTGCCTACCAAGCGACGATAACGGTCTGGATGAGGAAATATCTCCCCCTGATCGACACACAGTTTGACATTTGGATCCATAGGAGTCTCCACGGGTTTTGCTCCCAATAAACCAGTCTCCTCTAGAATATCCAGCGTATACTTTCTTTGGGATAGACTAATCCCCTCCTTGGATCTTGCTACCTCAATACCCAAGAAATATCGCAGCTTACCCAAATCTTTGGTGTGAAACTGACATTGTAGAAAGTGTTTTAGCTCATCAATACCTTTCTGATCATCCCCAGTAATAATGATATCATCCACATACACAATCAACACTACTTTTCCCCGATCGGATTGAATAGAAAAGACAGAATGATCAGAATGAGAGCGACGCATACCAAACTGCAACACAGCATCACTAAACCTGCCAAACCAAGCTCGAGGTGACTGCTTAAGACCATAAAGAGCTTTGCGAAGGCGACACACTTGAGAACGCTCCCCCTGAGCAACGAATCCAGGAGGTTGCTCCATATATACCTCCTCGAGCAAATCACCATGGAGAAACGCATTCTTGACATCCAACTGAAATAAGGGCCAACCAAGATTAGCGGCCATGGAAATAAGAACCCGAACAGAGGAAATTTTGGCCACTGGAGAAAAAGTCTCTGCATAATCAACACCATACGTCTGAGTATAGCCTTTGGCCACAAGACGGGCCTTGTACCGTTCGACTGTGCCATCCGGTTTATACTTGACTGTAAAGACCCATCGACATCCAACGGGAGACTTTCCGGGCGGAAGAGGAACCAGGTCCCAAGTACCATTGTCATGAAGAGCAGACATCTCAGCCTTCATTGCTGTCCGCCACTCAGAAACAGATAAAGCCTCTGGAACAGTGTGAGGAACAGAAATGGACGAAACAGAAGTAGTAAAAGCACGAAGGGATGGAGACAGATGATCATAGGAAACAAACCGAGCAATAGGATGAGAAGTGCAAGACCGAATACCTTTGCGAAGAGCGATAGGAGGTGATGGTGGTGGTGGTGGTGGCGGTGGTGGTGGTGAAAGAACCGGATCTTGGGACGGAGGAGGCGCAGTGGTAGGCACTGGTGGGGCTGTTAACACATGTAGCCGACGAACATATACCTGCATAGGTGGCACAGGAATAGGAGAAACATCGACAGGAATAACATACTCAGACTCAGAAAGTACATATGCAGACTCAGGCGTACCAGAGAAGAAGGGTAATGACTCATTAAAGGTGACATCAGCACACACAAAGTGACGACGAAGAGAAGGTGAGTAACACTTATACCCTTTTTGAGTGCGCGAATAACCAAGAAAGACACACCGGATTGACCGGGGGTCAAGTTTGTCCCGGTCAGGATCAAGCGCATGAACATAACATGTGCACCCGAATACCCGAGGGGGTAATGAGTGGAGAGGACGACCAGGAAATAAAACTTTGAAGGGTATCTGACCACCAAGAACAGTGGAGGGCATACGGTTAATCAAGTAACAGGCTGTAAGAACAGCATCACTCCAATAAGATTTAGGGACTTGCATCTGTATTAACATGGCACGCATAATCTCAGATATGTGTCTGATCTTACGTTCAGCAACCCCATTTTGTTGTGGAGTCCGAGCGCAAGAAGACTGGTGAAGTATCCCATGATCATCAAAAAAGCGAGAAAGAGCATTATGAAAATATTCGCGTGCATTATCTGAACGAAGTATACGGATGCAAGTATCAAACTGAGTCTTTATTTCGGTATAAAACGACTTAAAAACAGAAGACAATTCTGATCTCGTTTTCATAAGATAAAGAAATGTAATACGAGAAAAATCGTCTACAAAAATAACATAATACTGAAAACCAGTGATAGTGGGAACATGAATAGGACCCCAAATATCCGAATGTACTAACTGAAAAGGACGTGACACACGACGCTCAATCCTAGGATAAAAAGACACTCGACGGTGTTTACTAAACTCACAAACTTCACATTGTAAATCTTTAATATTGCTACATGATGGAACTAGACGCTTCAAATTGGAAAGAGAAGGATGACCCAGACGACAATGTTGTTGATATGGTGATACTGATGACCGAAGGGCAGCAGACGCAGGATAAATGTCATTGGCAAAGTAATATAGGCCTCCACGTTCAGTACCCCCACCAATCTTCCTCCCCGTCTTGAGATCCTGAAACACGCAACCATGAGGAAGAAATGTGATGGAGCAGTTTAAAGACTTTGTAACTTGACTAACAGACATAAGATTAAAAGGAAAACTGGGAACATGTAACACAGAGTCCAAAATAAAAGATGAAGTGACAGGAACAGAACCCAAACCAGTAAGTTCTGTGGTAGAACCATCTGCTAAGGTAACATGAGATGGTTTACCAACAGACTGATGGTGAGAAAACAGAGTAGAAGTACCAGTCATATGATCAGAAGCACCAGAATCGATAACCCAAGGAGTAGGAGTGGAGGAAGATGCAACACAAGCAGCGGATGGACCTTTCTGAGCAAGCGTAGCAGTGGAGGAAGAATCCGCAGCTGGAGACTGAAATGATACAAGGCGCTGATACTCCTCCGCAGAGATAGTTACCACATTGTCGGCAGAAGAATGAGTAAGTTGTCCAGCATCATGAGAGATAGAAACCTGATGAGCCTGAGGGAAACCGTGAAGCTCATAACAAAACTCCACTGTATGATTGGTTCCCCGACAATGAGTACAAAACCTGGAATCACGGCCGCGACCACGACTACCTCCCCCGGATATGCGACCTCCACGAGTACCAAAACCAGAGTCACGACCACCAGAAGCACGACCAAAACCACGACCACTATCCCCATTGAACCCAGAATCACGACCACGACCATTAAATCCAGAATCACGGCCGCGACCACGGCCACGGCTGAAGGAAGAGCTAGAACCACCAAATACAGCAGAAGCTAATGCTGAACGATCAGGAGGTGGCACAGGCACAGATACAGAAGACTGACGAAGTCGACTAAAAACCTCACTGAGGGAAGGTAAATCTCGAGACCCCAAAAGCTGATTACAAACAGGACCATAAGTAGTTGATGACACACCAGATATAAACCGAGTCACCTGCATACGCTCACGCTGGCGCTTCATAACCTGAACATCACCAGAAATAGGCTCACAGATATTGAGCTCCTCACAGATACCTCGGAACTTGGAATAATAAGACTCCAAGGATAAATCACCCTGTGCGATAGAAAAGAAGGACTGATGAAGATCATATGCGCGACGGAGATTGTTAACACCAGAATACATCTCCTGAGCCTGTGTCCATACTTGTTTGGCTGTAGGTAAGAAGACCAATGTGCTAGAAATATGATCTTCCATACTATTCCATAACTCAGATCGAATCCGGGCATCCTCAGACACCCATGCCCTATATGTGGCAGCAGTGGCTACGGGAGGGTCATCAGTCAAAATATGATATAGTGTCTCACCCAAATAATAAACTTCAACTGCCTTGGCCCAAACAGCATAATTTTTGCCATTCAAAAGTGTAGAGGTAATAGATAACCTCTCCCGAAATCGAGAAGAACGAGCCACACCATTAGTAGAACTAGAAACAGAATCAGACTTTTGCTCAGACATTTTACCAAATAATGAAGAGGCAACAACCAATAAGAATCAACAAAAAATAACGAATCAAGAACCCGTACTCAACCAACAGCATCAGCAACCAAGTATCAAACACGACAGATCCGTAACGTCACCAACGTATACCAAGTGATTACCCGTTAGGAACAGTAACCGCCATGAACAGTGAACAGTAATCCGCGATGAACAGTGCCCCGCGATGAACAGTGCCCGCGACAATGAACAGTACCGGCGACGATGAACAGTAACCGCGACGATGAACAGTAACCCGTGACGATGAACAGTAACCCGAGATTTTTTTTTTTTTTTTTTTTTTTTTTGGGGCTAAGATTTGGATTGTGATTTTAGGGATTATGTACAGAGGCTAGGGTTTAGGCTAGGGTTGTGGTGGATTAAGGTTAAAATCCCGCTCTGATACCATGTTGTTTAGAGAATGAGAAAGAAGTGTTTAGGGTGTTAATTAACCCTAACACAAGAGAGAGCTTTTATTTATATTACTTAGTGACTTATTACATAACTCCAACTATCCGATGTGGGACAAAGACTAACTATTCTAACAAGATGGATAGTAGAGTTTAGTGATTGGAGGAATAATTAGAACCATACTTTATAACCACTTTTTGATTGAACATAAAATGTTGAGTCTCTATTCTAGTCACTTGGGTTGGAAATGCTCTGACTACATTCACTGTTTCTCTCCCAGTAATAATTGTTCGTTCATGTCTCTAACTAAAGGGGGAGACTCAGCAGTCAGCACGACCCATATCATTTTATATGAAACCACTGCAGATCCATTACTACTCACCAGAAAAAAACGAATGCAGATGAATTATTACCTCTCTACGTTTTCTTCATTCAGCTCAAGGCCAATTTCCTCATCTGCAATTGATTCCACAGCACCTATTTCAGGGATTTTTCCATTAAACGACGCACGATACCCATCTTCATAGGCGTCACAAAACTTTGACAGGGGCCGTATGCTCCTTGTAGCTTCAACCTCACAACATTGCCCTCAATTTCGTGTTGGGCCACATTACCACCGTCTACAATGAGATAGGTCACGTTTCATCCAGCACACCCTCCTCATTTTCTGGACTTAAGGGCAATTTCACAGCAGAATCTGGTGTAGCAACTGCTTTTACAACTGAATAATAAGAAATTTGAATAAAAACGCTGTAAAGTACCATCAACTACCACATAATAATGAATACAAATCACATTTCAAATCTTTTCAGGACTCGGATGCTTTTATTTGTCTAAACGACTAAACATGATCACTTTGGAGGGACAGATTTGTTAAGTCAGTCGTATACCTAGAATTCCATAATAGGAATCCAACCCAAGTACAGACACAACCAAGGACGGACACAAGATTTCAAGTTAAGAGAGAGGCAAAAGTACTTGCAACCAATACAATTGCAAACAAAATGTGGTTTAAGTAAAAAAATTATGTTTCGCAGGTGAAGAATCTTTATCGCCAGAAATACCAACTTTTCTACCGTTTCCTGGTGTCCTCTTACCATTTCCTTCTGGGGTTTCTATTTTGTTCAAGTTAACTGTTTCAGTGCTCTCTGAGATGGATTCATCTGTTTCATCCACTTTACTATCAACATATTCAAACTCCTCTTGATCTTCTTCCTCGTGAGATGACAAAGCTGGAGATTTCGGGAGTGAGGAAGACTTGGCCGATGACAATTCTAGAGATAGAGGAGAATGAAGGGTACTGCCATTTTGAGCACATTCAAGAACTTCATTCTTGGTTTCAACCTTTATAACATGTATGGTTTTCTCTGGGACCTTCTCATTGTTTGGTTGCTTGGGTTCAGTTTTCCTAACCCTGTTCTGATCCTTCAGAGGAGACGAAAATTTTGGGCTTTTGTGTTTTTTGATATTTAAGATCACAGCTCCATTGTTAGAAGGTTTAGGGAAAAGTGAAGCCTTGGAGGTAGCAACTACTTTCTTCAAAGCTGCTATAGAGGTCCCCATCTTTTTGGCTCCCTTGATTTCACTGTCTTTTCTACTATTCAAACCACCTGAAGTACCAGGGAAGTTGATGGCTTGGACGTTGCGGTTTTAGGTTTCACGGGAGCATTTTTTGGAGGACCAATTTTCTTCCCATCTTGTGCTATTTCCTTCTCATTTGATGAAGCTTGTTTCAAAGACATTTTGACTTTGTTTGATAGCGATGAAACTTCCAGCTTGATGACACTGGGGGAATCAGCAGACGTGCTTTGGAAACTGGTGAAGGCTTAGGCTTGACCTTGACCACCGTTGTCATCTTTCTCTCAGCTGAAACAACTACTACGGTGGGATTATCCCTCTCCGATGGCAGTTTTATGGCTCTTTTGGGAAAAGGACGCCTCGCGTTCAGTTTAACTTCATGTTTCCTTCCGTACTTAGAAATGATGGCAAGAACCAGCAGAAGCTCTGAGATAATGGGGATCAACACTTTCTCCACTTTTGGGAAAACTTGCTTTTCCAGTAGGGTGCCTTACTGTATTAACCTTTTCAGGGAAAGAACCAGTAATGTGTCATCTACATAGACTCTATGGATTTTTTTAAGTAGCCATATTTGTTTCTTGTAATGCATTTCCGCCATTCGAGGTGCAAATATTGTAGTAATTACCATATCTGTTGAACAACCAATCGCCAAAACACAAGATATACAATATACCTTACGATGCGATACTTTTTTTTAAGCTCAAAATGGCAGGGTCAGCTCGCACATTGGCTAATCTCCGGGATACCAATCCCATCGTCCTCTAGCTTAAAGTCGGAGCAAAGCCCCGTATGGAGTGGCCCCATATAAGTTGATTAGGTTTTAAACTTGAAACCTAGGAGGAAGCAAATTCTAAGTCTGAACAAATAGCT
>BPLS01025962.1:0-33008 GCA_019656275.1 Rhododendron kiyosumense
ATGATTGCTTCTAATTAACGATACATTACGTACCTGATTTTAAAAAATATATATACTGGACTTGAAACAACGATTCAACAATAGCAATATTTAATTAAAAGTAATAATGGAACGATTACTTTATATCGAATTATTATTGATGTATTCATTGGCCAATTTGGTCCAAATAACACGTTTAGATCTCTCATTGAATACAAGATAAAAATTGCAAATCAAGTATGAGTCACGAGATAAGTATAACTATTAAAATATTTTTGTTCTTTTTTATTACCTTTTTCGTTCAATGGTTAGTATTTTTGCTTTCGTATCACGGCGACAATATATTTTTTGTTCTACATGGGTATGGTTGGCGGGGTTGAGATTAGGGTTATGGCTATCGAATAGAGATGTTATTTGCACACATAATAAGTAGATTTTATTTTGACTCAGCCAAAAAAAAAAAAGTGTGGATTTTATTTTGTTTCTTAAAAATAATTATTGTCTGGACAGTGGGTGAGATCTAGATTATGGATCATTTAGATCCAGGTGGTGGCAGGCTGGTTGGCAGCTGGTTTTTATTCAATTTTTTCTTCTAATATAAAGGAATTATTCCCTTTATTGTTCCGATTTTTTTTTAATCCGCCGGAAATTATCCCCGGACTCGGCGCAGCAACCGTGATAGGGTTCTTCAAAATTCAAATTTATTCAACACTTATCCGAAAGAATATACTCACGCAGATCCCGGTATTTATTTTACTTTCAAAATTTAAAAAAAAAAAAAAAAACTTTTGGAGGATCAACGATAATTGCTTTCTGCGGTTCAAACCAGAGTGCACAAAAGCCAAATCCTTCCAAACCCTAATTATTAGATTTTAAACAGTCTTGACCAATCTTACCTTAGCTCTCTAGTGGTTGCTAAAACACAACTCCGGACATAATTGCGATCGGAGCCGTTTGATGCACATAGACACACATGTATCGAATGGCTCCGAACACAATTGTGTCCGAAGTCGTGTTCGTAAACTTTACCTTGGTTAAGGAATATAATTTGTATACAAAGACAGACGAAGTGGCGGATGTTTTACTAAGGCGACCAGCGACCGCTGTACCGACGTTTTAAATTTTCATTAGAGCTATATTAATAGTTTTATCTCAAATCATCGAGATAAAATAGGCCATCCGTGTTTGTCCCTGTTCGTGTATCCCATATTCAACTTCTGCTAGCGGATTAAAAAAAAGCCGTTACTTTTTCTAGCAAATTAATCATCGAGAACATGTTCATTGGGTATCCATTTATATTTTTCAAAACACGAAAAAATAAACTGTGAATTAACATTGATCACTAAATCGAAACCTATTTTTGAAAATATAAACTAGTTTCGAAAATATATCAATCGACGTCCGATTAGCATGATTGCCAAGTTGGTTGATGCACCCAACGAATTCTAAAAAAATAAACGATTCCGATCATGAAAAAGAGCCCAGGAAAGACCCACAAAAGTCTTGAATGGGAGTCCCTTTGAAAAACCAAAGAGATGATCCTATTTCTCAAACGTACACTCAAATCGTACAATAAAAAAAATTGTGTGAAAAAAATGAGAGAGAAAATGAAAGTGAAATCCCTACCAGTTTATTCTCTAATATACACATTATGCCTGCACTTTGTCTTCACATGCACACAAATATTATTGTACTCGTTTTCTCCTGAATTGAATTGATATTTATGCTTCTTAAAACAAAAATGTCAACTTACAATCACTAAACTAGAGAGATGATCCTATTCCTCCAACCTTCTTGAAACTTATAAGCTATTGACCTCAACAATTTGAGATATCTGAACACATCATGGGATATCGACATTTCAATTAGTGCATATCATCTTTCTTCTGTTAGATTATTGTAGATTTAATAGTACTTCTTGCATGTTTGTGTGACTTAGTCCAAAACCCGATTCAAAAAGCAAGAATCCCGTAATGCATTAACGAGTTCATCGGATTATTCAGATGGGTTTGAACATATTCGTGTTTGAATCTATCAAGACATCTGCATCACTAACATTACTTTTATGGATTTATTATTGCTTGTGATAAGCCAAATGTATTGCCTAGTGGAAGTGGCGTAAGCTTCCAAGGTGAAAAGATGGAATTCTAACATCTGGACCAAAAACCATGCCAAATGGGTGTTCACACCTCTTCTTTTCCCAGTACCCACATCTCTACCATAAATTGACCTATCTATCTATCTATCTTTTTTCTTTCTTTTTTATAACTCCGGTGTCCGGATTAGTTTTTGCGCACCTCAATTAATCTTGAAGGGCCAATCCCACCGCCCACTTGCATGGGTCTCAATTAAAGTGGACTGGTCTGAATGGAATTAATATAATCAAAGTAAGTTCCAAAATCGAACCAAAACCCCATATCCTACAAAATCGAATTGCTCGGTCTCGGACGATTGAACAAGTTTTTCTTTGTGTTCGCCAGGCAATAACTAATTAAATTGATTCGCTTCTCGTTCAATAGACAAATTCCAAACATTGCACATTGTTCGACTTTCAGTGTCGGAAAAATCAGATTGGTCGGACTTTAAGTGCAAGAGTACAGAATTATAATGTAAAGTCCGAGAGACCTGAAAATTATCGAAATTTGTCAACTGTACGGGATCTTGCCGATTAAGAAGAAATGGACCGATTCTTCAATTATTGTCCAACGAACAATGTGCAATTTGTTCAAAATTTAAGTTCCGAACAATTTGAATAAGTTCGAAAGTTGTCGATGGAACAGGACTTCATCGCCCGAGTTCAAAAATTAAATGAGATCCAAATTCCTTTTCATCTAAATTCATTGTGGACTGTAGCGTTGTTCTACTTGGTAGATGAATGGGTTTCTTTAAAACTGAACCCCGAATTAAATTTATCACTGTTGGAGTGATAATGGATATGACTTTCACAATGTTGGAGACCTTCAGGAGGAGTGGCCAGAGATAATTGCGCCTGCAAGAATCTTCCGCCGTGATTGAGAGAGCAATTGGGTACACAAGAATGAACAAAAAATGCACGCGAGCACGGTTAAACATAGCAGCGGTGGCTATAAGAGATGGTGGTGAATGGTGGCAAGTGGTGGAGATTTGAAAGAAGAGTGCTCAGGTTTCTTTAAAATGTCCTTAGAAACGTGAATAAGATGTCCCGTTTAATTGAATTGGGACCGTGAATCTGATACGCAATAAGAAACATTGACCTCTCTCGATGAAGAACTCCGAAGGATAGAATTTGTGTTTTAGACCAAAAACAGGTTGGTGGACACAGCCTTAAACAGTCGCGTGAGTGGGACGCGGAATTTATGTGGTGGTAACTAGTAGTGAAACAGCAGCAGCAGCTGCAGTAGCGGAAAACAGAAGCCATTTTCACAGTAGGGCAATTGACTGAACTCCAAACCTTGCTTCCCCATTTCCAGGCTCCAGCCAATGTATTCTCAAGACATTGTGAACCATAATTAGAAGAAAACCGCAATCAGAGATGACACGAAAACACAACCATTTATAATCGTCATTCTACAGTAAAAACCGAGTCCCACAGAATGCTCATCAATAACTGACAACTGTTTTTCATTGCACCAACACAAGTCCATGTAATCACTCAATATAACCAAGATATAGAATAAGAACCAAGATCCCAAAGAGTCAAAATAGAGAACAGGACTGTAAATGATTTTTTTTTTTATCCGCGTAAACCATATTGTTGTCCAAACAATTGTAATGCCTTAGAAATGATCAGCTTCTCCCACTGATCATTTACCGACGACCATATTGAGACCCGTATCCAGGCTGATAAGATGGTGGTCCTGCATTGTTCCCGGGCAGAGGTGGCCTTGGTCTAGCATACTCTGCAAATATAACCCATCCATCCAAGAACTACAATGCCAACAAGCCAGAAAATATCATCAATACCAAGCCCAATGAAAAAACAAGTAAAAAACATCTGTCATAACAAAAAATGGGTGACCAAGCAAACAACCGACAGAGCAGTCAGGCAGTCGGCCACCAGCCAACAAAACTATAATAACTTGCACAATAATAGAGTACTTCGTAACGGTTAAGAATCAAAGCCAATTTAATAAATGTTTATGCAGACAAACGAGTAACCTCAAGCTCTGCAAGATGGGTTCACTGTTGATTACCTCTTGCTTTTTACTATAGCAGTTAAGCACACATTTTCAGACCAAAAAATTAATACTACTAGGGTTACCGTTTCAAATTTTCAGGAAGGAGGAGTACTCCTAGTTCCCAAGGGAAAAAGTAAAAACGTTTTCATAGCCACAAGGCTGCCATATTATATCCAAGTCAATATCATTTTGACACCGCCTACGTCCCTGAAAAGGTCTGATCAATTGTGCACTGAAATACCTCTCCCAGTTTCAAACTCATGAATTATATCATTTATAAATAAGCAACTATTTTTATGTAAAGCCACCTCACCTTGCCATCCATTCCCTTTATACCTTCTGCAGCATCTTCTAATGTAGCATATCTCACGAAACCAAATCCCTTTGAATATCCAGACACACGATCAGTCACTACTCTAGCTGCACAAGTGTAGATAACCAGAGTTCAATCAGTTTATTCCAGAGCAGTTCCAACAAAAGACAATTCCAAATGATTTTGAAAGAGAGAAACAAACCATCAACAACTTCACCAAATTTGGCAAAGGCTTCTCTTAGTCCTTCGGTAGTAGTACGTTTGCTAAGCCCTGAAATCACAAAGGGAAAGGTTTCTAGTGAAAATAAGACTGACTTCATATAAGGCCACACTCCAATCAAGACCAGCATGAAAAGTCTGGAAATAACCACATATCATTATAGATTGAAACAAAGGAAAATAAACTCCACAAGATCATGGATTCTAGTGGGTTGATACATCTGTCTCCTTGATAATCATGACGACCGAGGATCTCAGCGCACTCCTACCAAACTTCTGTACAAATCAAACTGAACATTTTGAAAATAAATATCATCACCCTCCCAACCCAGGTAGACCACCACTACTACTACCACTCTGTTCTTCCAATGTTATTATTCATCATCGCCAATTTCTAAAATCAATATGGGCCAAAATCGAGCTTAATCAAAAACACAGTAAATTCATTTGGACTTGCAATGTTTATAGATGGTTGTAGCAACGTCCCCTACAATTCCAATTATGATAGAGAGCAACACATCAAACATATCACGGCAAATCTTGAATGAATTAGTCCAATAGCTAGTTCACTAAAAGTTGAAACTTAAAAATACAAGGGCAGCGCCACTGATGGATCCGGGGGGTGTGGGGTTGTAGGGGTCAATCTCACTCTAAAAAAAAATTAAAAACTACAAATAATCTACACACAGTTTGTAAAATAATCACAAAATCATATCGCATCCCCCAAACTACAGAAGTTCACATCCCAAAATTAAAAATCCTTAACCCGTCCTGAGACAATACCATCTACAGATGGTAATGCATCACCTTTTTGCAAGTAAAACGAGCACCCATCAAGTGGCAATACAAACTCAAAGACCAAAGAGAACAAAATATGTCTTCCTTTTCTTTCCTTTTTTTTTTTTTTTTGTAATAATACTAGTTAATAGTTTGTGAATCAACAGAACAAACATTAAGTGAGCTCAGACCAAAACCAAACCAAACCAAATCTTGTCCCGATCAATTGGGGTTGGCTGAGCTCAGATCAATCCAATTTTTTTCAAATTTAAAAAAGGAGCCTTTAGAGGAAAGTGGTTCTTTAAAAAATGAACCTAAACTAAAAATATCCCATACAATACTTTGGCTCAGTTAAACTAAGTTTTTCTGTTTCAAACAAGAACACTAAAAGTTAAAAATACCATGATAGCTCCAGTGAAGGATCCAACAGGGTGTAGGGGTCAATCTCAGTCTAAAAGATTTTAGAAACCCCTAATTACACACACAATGCAAGATGCGGAAGGTTTACGGCAAGATTGCGTTGAAAGGAACAGCTAGAAGGGAAAATGCCTACTAACAACGCAGTAAACCAAGTTAAGATACCATACTTAACCTAATTCCTCTATCTAAGTATCTATCCTTAGCTCTTACCGTAGCAACAGACCATGAAATATCGGGATTCACATACCCAAAATTAGAAATCCTGAATCTGACGATTCTGGCCCTAGACAATACTAGGGCTGCAAACGAGCCGAGCTGCTCGTGAGCACAAGTAGCTTGTGGCTCCGCTCATCTAGTAATCGAGCTGAGCTGAGCTCAAGTTTTGGGCTTGTTTACTAAATGAGCGGAGCTTGGCTTGTTTAAAGAGGCTTGTGAAGTAAATCAGTCAAACTCGGCTTGTTTCTCGAGCACTACAAAGCACGGCTCAGCTCAATTCACACCCCTACACAATACCATAATACAGGCGGCGATGCACCATTTTAAGCAAGTAAAATGAATACACATCAAGTGCAAATACAAATTCAAAGACCAAAGAGAACAAAATAACTTCTTCTTTTTTTCTCGGGGTAGCAATAAAAATAACTGAATCAATAGAACAAAGAACAAGTGAGCCCAGATCAAATCAACTGAAACAAAAAAGGAGCCTTTAGAGGAAAGTGTATCTCAAAATCATGAACCTAAAGCGAAAAAACCCTAAGATATATACAGATTAAGGGATGGCGACCCGTGAAATGTAAAACAAAATGGAATCAAAGCACATGTCGGGTCACTAAATAAGAAAAATACGAAGTCGTACTCAGTAATTAAAGAAATAACGTAAAGGTAATTGGGGAATAGAGACGTGCCGGAGACGAAGAGGTTGTCGGAGGGTTCAGCCGGAGGAGGCCTGTTATCTGCTTGACTGGAAGGCGGTGGAATGAACGGAGAAGTGGAAGTCAGCGTTGAGAACAGTCCTCTCAGCCCACACGGCTTGGCCGCCGCTACCCTCGCCGCCGCCGTTCTCATCGCCATGGCCATTGGGTTTAAGACAGGGTTTTAGAAAGACCTAGATTGAGAGAGGAGAGAGAAGAAATAGAGAAATGGTGGGGTTTGCAATTGCCAACGAGAGGTTATAATTGAGAGAGTTTAGTTAAATGGGTAAATTACAAAATCACCCTAAACGTTTGTCCAAATATCTCATAAGCACCTAAGATTATAAAAACTTGAACTGTTAATCACCTAGGCTTGTTCATTTTAGTATTTGGATTTGGAT
Source organism: Rhododendron kiyosumense (assembly GCA_019656275.1). Classification (NCBI taxonomy): domain Eukaryota; kingdom Viridiplantae; phylum Streptophyta; class Magnoliopsida; order Ericales; family Ericaceae; genus Rhododendron; species Rhododendron kiyosumense. Next base: position 7,178 of record BPLS01025962.1, read on the forward strand.
TTGGATTTTGAGTGGAGAGATATAAATAGATAAATAAGAGTAATGATTGAAAGAAAATTTATTAAGAACAATACGCAGAGAGAGAATCCAAAATCCCAAATACCAAAACGAACTGTATAAAGTTATCAAATGGATCATGATGTCAACTATCATCAATATTGCCAAATTGCCAATGCTTAGGATCTTGTTCGATAATAAATGTTTTGTTTTAGAGAAGTTTTAGAAGAAAAAAAGGTTATAGAAGTGAACGAACGTGTAGGGATAGATGTGCAATGTGGGGCGAGTCATTACAACTTAACCCTCATTTTTTACAAGGAGAATACCTTGTCACAGTTTTGTAGGGAGATTTTTTTTTTTTTTTTGAAAGCGTTTTGTAGGGAGATTACACACTTGTTAACAAGCTCAAAATGTTTGTAAACTTCTAATATAGTACAAGCTAAAAAGGGATAAGCGTGTATGTTATCCCTTAAGACGTCATTAGGATATCCTTAAAACAATTTTTGGTTTCTTGTTTGGTGAAAGCCAGTAGTTATGGCTGCAAACGAGCCAAGCTCGATTTTTTGCTCAGTGAAAGTCAATAGACAATAGTGTTAGTTGTTGTTAGTGAGATTTAAATCCCAACCGAATGCATAGAAATACACAGTATCTACCATCAGGCAACCACTCCTCTTATTACCCCTAAAACAATTTGAGAGTTGTAAAAATATTTAGGGCTCTGTTCATCCCATACCTATGGTCCATGGACCATATGCCACTGCCTTGGGTAATCATCTACAATACATTGTTCCGAAAGGGCCCAATTCTCTGCACTATCATATAGGCCCAATTCGAATTGCAAGAGGCCTGGTCTGGGCTACTTAAATCTGACATACCCAAAAACTCGACGAATTTAGAGACTAAACCAAAGGTTTATATCCTGTTTGGTTTGAGTTTTGAAAGAGATTTTTAAGAATAATGAGTAATAGAGATAGATAGATAGAATTTATTGGGAATCATGCATAAAGGTTTTGAGACCCCAATCAAAAACAAGTACTTAGGCAATCGAAACTGGGGGCAAAATAGGTTTATAAAATCTCCTGTTTTCTACAAATGAAGATCAATGCCGGTACATCTCTATGTTATAGAAAATGGTATAAGACTTTGATCCAAGAGAGTTTGCTCTGTGTCCACACTTGGCTACTCCAACTCCCTTTTACGAGTGTGATCGACGGGTTCGACTTCGGTGTCTTGGTTCTAGGCAGCCTTTTATTTTGTTTTGTTTGTTTGTTGTACTTTTTTTGTTTGTTATTTTTTGTATTTTTGAACTAATAGTGTCCGCTTTTATTGTACTGTTTTCTTATATATATTATCTGTATTTTTTGGTTGGTCGAAAAAAGAGAGGACCAAAATAGTACTATTGCTTAATTTTGAAGAGATCACATACTAGTTGTTATCATAAATACTAAATAAATACATATTGACTGTGTAAGAAATTTTGGGAACTTTTGGGCCGCCTTCCCCTCTCCATGTTTTTCTGTTGCATTGCTAGAAGTTTTTGGGTGCCAGATGGGTACCACACATGTGATATTCCATCGGCGATTTCAACCGTCTAAACATGTTTTGAACGGTCTAAATTTTAGAAAAAAGAAAAGAAGAAAGAGTGGTCAGCTAATGGAAGAAAAAAAGAATAAATCCAAGCCGTCAAAAACATGTTTAAACGAGTAGGATGGTGGACAAGTACCGTTGTTGACTTGACCTGGACATTTGTGGCTCCTATCTTAGCACACCTTTGTTGACAAAATAGGACAAGTGGCCGCCTCCAAGTGGTCATTTTAGTCCTTCTACCGCAGCCATGGGTTGTCTGGCATGTAGAATGAATAGAGGGTTTGCTTTGAGATCGTCTGGCTCCGAGGCTAGCAATGTAGAGAATAGAGAGAGAGAAAGGGTAGTGAGTTGAGAGGAACTTTTAAACTTGTCTCTATATTAAATACTAGTGCTATCTCGTGCTTGCAGTATTATGCATTTCTGTTGGAAAGAGATGACAGTTGTGTGATTTAGGTAAAAAATATGGGCACTTAACCGGAAAATGGAAGGATGCACTACAGCTTTTGGATCAAATTAATCTAAGTCGTTTCAATAATTTTATAATAGAGATTGCCCCGATTCTTTTCTGGATATATCCGAGTTTGGAAAACCACGTAATTCTTTGTGTTTGTGTTTGCGCGTGTGTGTTTGGTTTTGGTCCTTGGGACACAACATACCGCCACATGATACTCGTTCGGCACCCAAAAATTTCCCATGCATTGGCATTGCACCCCATTCTTTGCTATTATACATAAAAAAATCTATTCAATTTTTAACAGTTCTGTACGTTCAACACTTTCTTTTATACCACTAAAAAAAGACTTGCTTTAGTGGGCACTAGTCCCTTCCTGAAATTCCAAAGCCTGATCTTGAGGAACCATGAATTTGAGATTAATTACTTATCAAAAAATAATAATACGGAGTAATTGAGATTAATCTTCGATGATGCCAACAAAATAGATTGTAGTGACCCCGTTCGTTTAACTTTAAGGATTTTTAAGGATTTTAAATTTTGGATTTTAATCATTATCCTATTTCTTTTCTCATTACTCTCATTTAAGGGTCATCATCAGGCCGGGCCGGCCCAACCCACCAAGTCGCGGCCCAAGCCACCCACGGGCCGGGCCGACCGAGCTTTTTCTTTTTGGCAGGCTGGGCCACCTACCATAAATTGAAGCCTAAGCCCGGCCCACGGGCTAGCCCAATTGGCGGGCCGACGGGCCAAAAGCCGGGCGGGCCAACGGGCAGGCTTAAATTTCCTTGGGCAAAACTAAACCAAGGGAAAAAATAAAGGATTTTTTAGGATTTTGGGCTAATGGGCGGACTCGTTGGGGGGCTTTTGGATGGGTATGCCGGGCGGGCTCACGGGCGGACCGAGTAAAAATTCATAGGCTCGAGCCCGCCCATTACAAACTACGGGCCCAGCTAGCCCGCCCGTTTTACGGGCTCGGGCCGATTAAAAGCCCGGTGGGCCGAGCGGGCTTTGGGCGGGTCACGGGCCACCGGGCTAAATGATGACCCTTACTCTCATTTTTCTCTCTATTGCTTTTCAATCATTACTCTATTTCTCTTTACAATTATTATCTATAAATTCAAATTCCTAAAACGAACGGGGTCGATTTGTGTTTGGCGGGAATGGATCCTGCAAAAACAAGTTATCGGACCGGAAGACCCGTTCGTCTCCGGTCCAATGATTAATCAATTTAGATACTCCGATGATTGAGGAATGATTGTGATGGAGAAGTGATTGTGTGACGCATCATCTAAACTTTATCTTTAGGCGCAATTGTAGTGGTACGATAATACCCTCATCAATATATCTTATTTTATTTATTGATCTGGGCTCTGTACGTAGAACCTGTAATCTCATCTCTTGTTATCCTGTGATGCTGCTAAGCAGCTCCATGTAGAGCGAGTGCAAAGCGGTTGATCTGGCCATTCGTCTCAGCACAGACAGCTTGGATTGAATTTGAAAGCATACAAATCGCATACAAATCTGGACCATCCATTACTCGGTTAAGATCGGATTCATCGATTGCCGAAATAAACAGCCGAATCGACCATTCTGCACCGCTCTATAGGAATATGATCGGCAGCATCTCCCATTTCCGGCAGTTGACATGCTTAAGCACTTTAATATTCCTTTCCTTTTCGTTCAAGGCATTGACGTGAATATTCACACCACAAAAAGTGGAGAAAACAAAACAAAATTCAAGTGTAAAAGGTATAATAACGTGATCAGCCTTGTTGGATTAAATAATCCAGAATGGTTATGGATTATTTTTTATTCTTATTTAAAAAAAATTTGCATTTGTTAATTTTTTGTCAATTTTTTTTGAGAATTATTGCTTCGTTATGACGAAAGGAATCTAAAAAGTAAAAAATTACGATCAAAATTCAATTTTTTTAAATAAAGACAAAAAAATTGGCTTATTGGCTTATTTTTGTCTTTATTCAAAAAAATTAGATTTAGATTTTGATTGTAATATTTTGCTTTTTAGATTTCTTTCATCATGACGAAGTAATAATCCTCAAAAAAAATTGACGAAAAACTAACAAATGCGATTTTTTTTAATAAAGACAAAATAATCCAAGATGGATTATTTAGTTGAACAAGGAGTTTTAAAATGTTTGCCGTTCATTCACTACTCACAACTAATTGGGGCTTACTCAGTTGGCCAAGACTCTTGCATCTCACTAGGAGGTCAGGAGTTTAGATCTTCCCACCTGCGTATTGGCGTTCTTCCCTTAGAGGGGTTTTTTCTTTCACAATTGATATAGTGTCTCGAATTTGTACTTTGTATGATCTCAAGGATCTCTTCTATCGGTTGGGGGGGAGGGATCAGTACTCACAATATTGTAATTAGTAATAATCAACTGGGGTTGCTCAGTTGATCATAACTTTCAAATAAAAGGTCAAGGAGTGAGGGTTCTTTGTTAACTTATTTAACACGGTGGGACTACAACATAAGCTAGTGTGTGATTGTGGACTGGACTTCTGTTTAGTTTAATGTAATTCAGATCCTTGTTTGAAATGAAATTTTAATGAATCAGTACTGTAATACGAACAGGTAAACGAAATGGCAATTTTCTAATTTTTTGTATAAAAAAAGTCAGTATTCTTTTCTTTTACACTAAAAATTACTGTAGGGGAGTGATTTCCCATTTTTCTTAATTCTGTCCAGGTTTCCTAAATGGACTGTTAATTTCCCAAACTAGGATACCCCATGGCGTAAAACAGGTTGTTCCTGCAACGAAACCCAGTTGACAATTACAAGGAGAAAAACTTATTCATGGAGTTTCAGAGATGAATACGGACGGTGGATGATCTGAAATTTAAACAAATTTTTCTGGATGAAAAGAGTTTAACTTTTTCTTGAAAAAGTTTTATTTAAAACCAGACTGTCTAAAGATGAAACGGACGGCTGAAATCGCTCGGCTCTGCGAACAAGAAAATTACGGCTCCTTCGTGAATAAGTCAATCCCGACAATTACACATGGGGAAATTTTACATTTAAAGTACGTTCACTTTCTGGATTTTTCCAGCCATTTTATTGGAGATTTATTGAGAACGCTGATGTGAAAGCTCAGCTTCCAATAACACCGACAAGTTAGACAACAACTTCTTGGATATTTTGGGAAATATCTCAAAATATCCCAGAAAAAATTCAAAAAGTTGAATTTTTGAATTTTAAACTATCCTTCAAATTTTTTTTTTCTCCACATGAAAAGATTAATCATGTACCTAATCTCACAAAAACTACTAAAATTAAAAGGGTAGCAAGCGGCATTTGGATAAAAAAGAGAGTGTAACAATCAATTGCCTTCTAAAAATTAAAAAAAACTTATAATAAGTCATCAATTATTCAATCACCAATAACCACCCTAAATACTCAAAATCACCCAAAACCTAAGGCTCATACCATGTTCAATACTTGAAAGTTCACATGATCGTATATATCCATGGTCTACACAGGTAGTTTTTACACATGTATCACCTCTACCCCATTTTCTCCCTCCCACTACGCGTTGTTCTTTAAATTCGAAACCGATCATCTTCTACGGTTATTTTGCGCAAGCGAAAGGTGGACCAAAGACTTGTGCTCGTAGGACACCTCCCCTCCCTCGATTCTCTGTGTGTGTTTGGGTAGAACTCTTTTCAGACTGAGCTCCATATTTTTTTCCTATAAGCAATTGATGCTTGAATGTAACTTCATTACTTCACTTTTCTCGTCATAGCATTTGGCAACACACCACCATCTCCCCTGAAACCAATAAATAGTATAGAAAGCAGGAAAAGTCAAATAGTAATCTTTTATGAAATTTTACAACCCACTTACAAATATTATGTTTCGAACACCAGTATTAAAGACACGAGCTGACACAGATGTCTAGGCACTAGAATGCATACACATCAAATGACTGCGTACACATCTATCTATCTATCAATATTCTATTCTATTCTATTCTATAAATATACTATAGAAATGTGTCTGAGTCCCACAAGTCTTCAAACCCTCATTCCTAATTTTCTGAATTTTTCACTTATTTTTTGTTTATAAAAAGTAAGAGAGAGAGAGAGGGGGGAGGGGAAAACGTGGGAGAGGGAAGGAGAGAGAGAAAATTATTCTATATCACTCGATATCGTCACGTGATATTCCAAAATTTATTTTTATATAGAATGAGAGCAATGCTAGCGTTCATTGAATACGGAATCAAATAAAATATTAAATTTTTATTTTTATCTACTAACATTTTTGTTTATTCGACACACGAGACTGAAAATAAATAAATGAAATATTTTTTATCCCGTGCATCAAACGGAAAAAACGCTAGCATGCATCCATACATGTGTTTCATAAGTACTAATTTTACACACACACTTACCAGGAATTCAAAGATACGTGTAATATTGTCATTTCCATGGGTGGTATCAGTTGCCACACCGCCAAAGTAAATACTTTCTCTCTCTACCCAGTCCATTTGCTTGCACACATTCTATATTTTGTCGCTGTAACGTGTACACAAACAAGGGCAAAAAAGATAGCTTAAACACCCAAATTGCCCCAAGTCAAAGACTGAATTAGCCATTTGATTTTGCCTTAAAAGCTCTTCCCACCTTGTTCCCTTTCCTTCGCCGCCCCAGCTAACAACCAAGACTACACAAAACAGATACTCTATCTCCTTCCGCTTCACATATATGACACAAACAGATTACCAAACTCCAGAGGGAAAAACCCATCAAAAAGCTTTCATTGATTGAAAATTTCTCACCAGAAAAGAACTAATCCCCTTTTTCATGACAATCATTCCCATCTTTCTCTCCTTGATTCCTCTTCTGTTTGTGAACTCGGAATCGATTAGCCGAGCTGATTTCCCACCTGGGTTTGTGTTTGGAACCGCTTCTTCTGCTTTCCAGGTACTGATTTTTCCATTTGCTTCCTTCCTCCGCTCTGTTTGTAACAATTAACAAAGTATATGTGTGTATATACTAGTTTGAAGGTGCTGTAGATGAAGGAAACAAGGGGCCAAGCATATGGGATACATTTTCAAGGCAACCTGGTAAGCAATTAGATTCACAATCCAAACAAGCCCTTAGTTGCTTTATTGGGATTGAGAGAGTACACAGCAAAGGCAAATTGCGTGTACAAATGGGTTGATTTGGTTTTAGTGTTTTTAAACAACAGGGAGGATTTTGGACTTCAGCAATGCGGACACTGCTGTTGATCAATACCATCGATTTGAGGTGAATTCTAAAGATGCATTTTGTCCTCTGAATTTGGATTATGAAAAAATATGCATCCGATGTCGTTTGATGCATTGCATCTGGAGCCGTTCGCTCTGGATGCAGTTGTGCCCGGAGTTATGTTATGAAGTTGTGTTGGTAGCATTACTCTTGGATTATTGCAGTTATAATTGTGATTATAACTTGGTTTTGGGAAGCAGTTATTTTCAAGTTCCTTTCTTGTTGTGTGATGCATATTTAATAGTAATGTAATTTTCCATGTGTTTTGAGATAATTTTAGAAGAGCTCAGGTAGAGAACTGGGCCATCCAGGATCCATGGGCTTACGACAGTGGGCCCCGCTTCGATAATTTTGGTGGTTATTTATGTACATTCACCGCGTAGAAAAATTACTAAGAAATAAAGTTGATCTTATAGCTATAGCTAATAATTGTAGTTAAATATTTTATCATTTTTTCTATTTGAAGATGGACAAAAACTGCGACTTCTAAACATGGAACTTGCAATTTTGAAAGAGAAGTACGAGGAAATCATCAAGTTATTTTTTCATCATCTTTGTGAAAAATCAAGTCATTTGCATACCGATGAGTACTTAACCCTTATTTGAAACTGGGTGTGGCCCGTGCCATGCCGCTGCTCCACCAACTAGATGTGCCCCTGCTTGGTCACTTGTTTTGATATACCCATATAGAATATTAGTATAGTACTCGTTCCACCGTCCAATCCACTTGCATAAAGTATCTAAATCACTTGGATAATACCTGATGATTCAATAATCATGAGGCTCAGAATATATATTTAATAATTTATAGAGAGTAAGAATAATGAGGTTGATGATGATGTGCCGGTGACTTTGACAAGATAAGAATAAGAATAGCTTCCAAAGACGACAATGGGAATGGAATACAAAAACATGACTTGGGCATTACAAAAAAGAAAGGCACTGAATTTGTCTCTTGCTAACCAATAACATTGGTGAAAAAACCCTTGGAAAATTACAGAGTGATATAGACCTGATGAAGGACTTGGGAATGGATGCTTACAGATTCTCAATATCCTGGCCAAGAATTTTCCCAAGTAGGATACTCTCTCTCTCTCTCTCTCTAGAATTACATCTTTCCACCCCGATTATTCCTTATGTCTTTTGTTTACCACTTACCATTTCAGCATATGTTTCTATCAGATGGAACCGGAGAACCAAATCCAGAAGGAATAGAATACTACAACAGACTCATTGATTCCTTAATCGATAAAGGTCAAATCCATTTGAAAAGATTGAGATATTTTTACGGAAATGATTTTCACATCCCTTTTATCCTCGTGCACTCCTTTTTTTGCGTCATCATAGACGCAAAATTAGTATATGGAGTATCATTTCTTTGACATGCACCTTTTATAGATGAGTGACTATTCGATAATTTCACATGGATAAAGACAAAAAACGAGTGCAAATGGATAAAAGAAAAGAAGAGTGTGAAAATCATTTCCCTGTTTTTTGCAGAAGAATGTTGTGTTGTTAGTGCCAGCACTACATTCTAGGCTCTTTTTCTGCTGAAATAAACATCTGCGTTTGCGTTATTTTCTTTGGTAAAACACTCTTATCAAAAGTTACATTTTCAATCGAGACGTTTTTCATAATATTGAGCTTTAGCTGCTCCATTTTCTACCAGGAATTCAGCCTTGTGTAACTCTGTATCATTGGGATCTTCCACAGATGCTGGAAGATAGATATGAAGGGTGGCTTAGCGATCAAATAGTGTAAGTGTGTAACACAATGCAGGATTATGCCCCCATGGTGGGAACTATTGACCAAGCTTGTGTTTTCTAACAGGCCTGACTTTGAGCGATATGCTTTTACCTGCTTCAAAGCTTTTGGAGACAGAGTGAAGTACTGGATCACCTTCAACGAGCCTCGCGGCTTCTCCATCGAAGGTTATGATTTGGGGGTTCAAGCTCCCGGGAGGTGCTCGATTCTTGGTCATGTTATTTGTAAGAAAGGGAAATCATCCACTGAACCTTACATCGTGGCTCACAACATCCTCTTGGCTCATGCTGCCACTTATCGTACTTACCAGCTCAACTTCAAGGTATTTCTGAAACTCGCCACAACAGTATAGAATCTGAGAACTCAACATAGAATGTCTCACAAGATTCTGTGTCGTGCTTTCTGTAACCGGATTTTGTCCACTTGCCTTTTTCCATTACCATTTTCAAGACATAGGGGTTTTCCAGGAAAGACAAGGAGGACGAATAGGGATAGCACTGGATTCGAAATGGTACGAACCGATATCTGATTGCGATGAGGACAGAGATGCTGCAAGTAGAGCAATTGATTTCACACTCGGATGGTAATTTGTTGGATAGAATTTCTCCTTAAGTCTATATTTCCAAATGAAATTCAGGTAGAATTGAGTTCCCTACATGAACTGTGTATCCATGGCAGGTTCCTTGATCCACTTTTCTTTGGAGAATATCCTCCTTCAATGCAGAAACTTGTAGGGAAGAGGCTGCCTAAGATCACTCCTAAGGTGTCCAGATTACTCGTCGGGTCCCTGGACTTCTTAGGCATAAACCACTACACAACATTGTATGCCCGGAACGATAGAACTCGGATTCGGAAACTTGTAATGCAGGATGCTGCTACAGATGCTGCTGTAATCACTACATGTAAGATGCCAAAGCACTGAACTATATGTGTTCGGGTGTGTGTAGATACCTACTATATATTGAAGACGACAAGAACTGATCGTTTCTGTACTTGTCCTAAATTTCAGCTTCCAGGCACGGAGTCGCTATTGGTGAAAGAGTATGTCTAAATCTCTTACTGAAAACTATATTTTAGTGTGGGGATTGATTCAAAACATATCTGCTTATGACTTGTCCCTCTTTACAGGCTGCTTCAGCCTGGTTACATATAGTCCCTTGGGGAATCCGGAAGTTAGCGAGATACGTGAAAGATAAATATGGAAATCCACCAGTCATGATCACTGAAAATGGTGAGTCTTTCATCCTCAAACGTTAACTTTAGATCTCTGAGATTTACCATAGGATAAGGGTGAGCAGTGTGGAGAAATAGCTCTCTTATTTTTTCAGTTCCATTTTTCACCAAATATGGTGAGAATCGTCAGATTATATGAAAAGCAAAATGATTGAATGCTTTTATCAGATGTTACGCTTTCTTACTCACCTAGATCGACAATAAAAAGACTAACCAGTGCACGAGGCTCTCGTTACTCAGGTCTGGGAAAGGGTTAGATGTATGCGACTTAAACCGGCTGAAAGACAAAATTTAATCTTTTATTTTCTCATCCAAACCCAAAGCCACGATCCTTTACTTTCTTTTCTGCTTCTAGCTTACCAAAAGTGAACTTAAGTTGTAATAACTTCGTGACTGCAGGCATGGATGATCCTAACAAACCCTATACAGTTTTAGAACAAGATGACAAGAGGATAAGATATCACAGAGACTACCTCTCAAACCTATCCGCCGCTATAAGGTACTGCTAAACCCCAACATTTCCTGCAATTTTTGCTGCTCCAAAAACAGATCATTCACACAAAAAGTGAAACTGATGCAGGGAAGACGAATGCAACGTGCAAGGTTATTTTGTGTGGTCATTGCTTGATAACTGGGAATGGAACTACGGCTACAGTGTCCGGTTTGGACTGTATTATGTGGATTACAAGAACAATCTCACGAGGATTCCCAAGTCTTCTGTTAAGTGGTTCAGAAGTATGTTGAGATTGGAAAATGATATGACCTACTAGTCGTCGGATCATTTCCTTCTTATCATTCATTGTGCGTCATATGAAGCACAAAATCATGAAATCAAATACAAACTATATCATGAGGGTATTGGGTAAACACAGCCCTTCCCTATTTTCTGTCCCATATAAAAGTCCGATTTGATGAACCACTCATGTAAAATCTGCAGTAGCATAACATGTTTAACGAGCGAAAACTTAATCTCACTTTGAACGAAACTGTATTGAGAGCTGAAAGTTCAATATCTTCCGCGGGTTTCCAGCGTTGGGTGGGTAAACATCAAAACAAGCGTACAGAAGGAGATGTCAATTTTTGCATAACTAAATTGTAAAAATGCTACTGAAAAAGTGATCATAAATATTTTTCATCAATCTATACTAGCATAATACCACCATCACATATAAATATAGAGGTATACAATTTTATGCATCAATATTCACTTTAAAAGGCATCATATAGAACCAAGTGTTGGAATTTTTATAGATGCCTAAAATCTTACGGGGTGGATTATTATTTTCCTTCTAAAAAATATTGGATTGGCCGGGCGAACTAATGTGATCTTAGAATTTTTTTTAGATAAAAACTACCACTATAATTCTAAATCTTAGGTAGGGTGGCTGTCCGAGCTCGTCCGTCCATGAGCCCTATTCTACTCCATAATGTCTAGTAACAAAATACATAAAGATCACATAGGCAAAAAAAAAGAGAATCTCTAAGACAAGCATCAATCACTACATGGAAGGCAATCACGAACCACAAATCCCTGAAAATTCTCATATGAGGCTGTCGTACATGGAAACAATGAAAGATGATTCAAATGGAATAGCCAGATATGTATATAGAACATAGAACAATGTTCTGAATACCGTACTGACCAAGGTACCGATTTTTCTACTGATACGGTACGTATCGGTACCGGTCAAATACCGGGTACCGTTTCGGATTTACCGCAACTACATAAAACACCTACATGTTTGCCTCTTGTCCTACATTGCCTTGTTACAAAACTCTTTTCCATCTTAAATGACTTTGCACACTAATGGATTTGTGAATGAGAACCTAAGAAAATGTCTCACACGCACAGGAAAATGGGCTGTGGCCCGGGTGCCCGTCACGGGTTATTTGCACGCAAGGGACGCAAATCCGGGGTTTGAGCCTTGCGCACGTGACCAGAAAAAAATATAAATTTTTTTTATAAACGTTCCAGAAAAAAAAAATTCAAAAAACGCTCTGCAAAATTTTTTTAAAACATTTCAGGGAAAAAAAAAAAAAAAAAAGCTTTGAAAGATTCCAGACGGAATTTCCAGTAACCTTATCTCCTGAGCGGTACGGACCGGTATTTGGTCCGAAACGGTATTGAGGTGTTACGGTACTGGTTTTCTTCAAATCTGGTACGTTCCGGCCGGTACGGTACAGAATTGATAACATTGATATAGAACATTGCCACCTTATTCCAATCATGAACCACCAATCCCTGGAAATTCTCATACAAGGCTGTCGAGCATGGAAGCGATGAAAGATGATTCAAATGGAATAGCCAGATATGTATATAGAACATCGCCACCTTATTCCAATCACTACATGGAAGGCAATCACGAACCACCAATCCTTGGAAATTCTCATATAAGGCTGTCGTGCATGGAAACGATGAAAGATCATTCAAATGGAAAAGCCAGATATGTATATAGAAACAACGCCACCTTATTCCTTGCACATAAGCAGGGAAGAACAAATCAGATGGCATTTAATACAGAACAATGTCAAATAAAAATAAAAAAAATCCACACTTTATTTAATAAGCTGCACGAAAATCCAATCCAACATTCGGAAAACAATAAGACCGTTTACAAGTCCAGAAACAAAATAGTCATAAACCAGCACATTCCGAGAAGAAATTCTAGGTTTATAACAGATGACACAGGTTCTTTGTAGCTTCGGCAAATTTACGGGTAGGTTACCAAGAAATGAAGCCTAAACACGCTTCAGCACCACAACCATAATAACCATGACCGCCAATCCAAGTAAGGATGCTCCCACGGCTTTCTCCCCAAATGGGGGTCTGCCATCAGCGTCACCAGAAACTTTTTCTTCAGTTGGACCACCAAATAGCGACTGGAAATAATCAGATAAGCTGCTCATCATGTCATTTACTTTTATCTTTACGCCCTTCACAAAACCCATAAACCCATTTTCAGAATCCCCAGATTTCCCTGAATCATTGAATTCATAAGCAGGCTTTGGAGACTGATCATCTGTAAGCTTTGGAGACTGATCATCTGCAAATTCAGAATCAGCAACAGATCCTTCCACGGCTGGATTCATATTGGAAAAGGAGTCAGCTGCAAACAGAAAATTACATGACATTATGAGGCCAAAGAAAACATTGGCAAATAAGAAAGGAACTGAAGGCAGAATAGTTCTTACCGCTCTTCTGGGACTCGAGGAATTCGGTGAGTGCTTCGTTTTGCAGCACAGCAGTCCACACATTGGGGTCACTTGCAATTGAAGCAACAACATTCTATGTACATAAGCAAAATTGATTATTATATCCCCAAAGTGCAGTTTATCAGTTAAAGATTCAACAAAAGAGTACGAGACAAGGAGCAGAAATCTAGCTGGTAAAGCAGTCAGCAGTGCATTACATAACGAAAAACTGAAATAGCTTGCTTATGGAAACAGCTTCAATTTTAGCAATTTGAAATATCCCAAATAATACAACGGGGAGTAAACAAGAAGGCTAAGCACATTGGCATGATGCCAAGATAAGCCAACTCCAAGATGTAAGCTACAAACTAAGCTGAGTCTTCTTAAAAGCCTGAAACTTGTACTACCAAATTCTATATTAGCTATCTAGATCACAAAGTTCCTCCCAAATTTCTTAAAATATTTATTCGTTTGAAAAAGAAGGGGAAAAACTGGCATCCCAGGAATGATAGTGTTAACAATAACATTTATCCAGACAGTAAAAGCCACAGGAAATAACAAACATGCCATACCATGCATCAGTATGCAGTTACAGATGACATTCATAACATCAGTAATGAACTCCAACTGATCTTACTTCTACCGTAAGAATCTCAAAACTTATCCCCATAAGAAACAAGAAAAGCATCAAATAAGAACCTGAGCTGCAGGGCTTTCATTGAGAAGCCTAAATGCTTTGAGAGCATTATTGGGCAGTGAACCTGCTGTATTTTCGCTGGTAATACAGGCTTTAGTCTCCGAGTAATCTGGTTTTGACAGGAACGAGAAGGGGTATTGATGACCAGGTACTAACAAATCCCCACATTCAGTAGAATGAGGTGAGGTCAGATATGCCCTGAAAATTAAGGAAGGCAGCAGAGGACAGAGAAATTCAACCAAACATCATCCAATGTCTAGGAAAAACCAGAGATAATGTCAATAAATAAAATCAATAAGAGGGCATTAATCATGCTTTCCAGACTGCAACCACAAGGTTTATCATTTTTGTTCATTTTTCTCATTGGAAATGTTCACGATATCTATCCTTTGGAAATCAAGCAACTGCAGAGAAACATGTTCTGAAAATTCAGATACTTTTTGTTCACTACGGATACCGGAATGAAAGACTAGGAGCACTCACAAAATACAACTCAAAACCTAGGAGCTCTATCCACCACCCAGAATCAATATCTGTCGGTAAAATTGAGCCAACATTCCCACACAATTAGAAGAAACATTCTCATACAATCAGATTGATCATCAGATTTTGAGTCGACTGCCATAAGCAGCCTCCCAGCCAGTCACTAGAATTTATAAAACCACCGGGAGCCAACATAAGCAGTCATTATATTCTAGTGCCACACGTATCAACTCCAAACCACCATTAGTTGAAGAAAATTTTAGCTGTTCAGTGTAGTCTACCAAGCAAATAATCATATATGATATACCATCTCAAACTCTAAAAACCCCACCCCTCGTTCTATCATCCATGGCCATAATTTATGAGGTTTGAAAGCACTAAACCTCAAGAGACAAGACAGCCCCATCATCAGATGCATAAAAGCCTCAGTTAGGAAAAACACTGTTTTTACACACTCCAGGAAAACTTAAACTGCTGGCGTAGATCATTTCAACTTAATCAGTTCACAGCAATCCAACCGAGACATTGCTTTGGTTCAGGTCCAACAAGCCCAGCAAAAATTAGTTCTATTATGCTGGAGCTACCTAGATTCTTAAATCAATAGAACTACTCCCTCTGTCCGATTTCCATGGGACACCGTGTCAGTTTGACCTTAAAAAACAAACTACTTCCCAAATAATCTTTTACGGAGTACATTTTTTCACCGCAATCAACATTTTAGAATGGTGCAAAAAGTTAGAAAATTTAGCACCTTTTCTTACACCTGAGATCCTTTGTACCGCAAAATTGAAGTACCCCGAGATGTTATGTTTTGGGTCGTGAGATTGTGTGTTTTTTTTTTATGTTTCTAAATTTTTATGCAATCCAATGACAGGAAATACACCGATAAAGAGAATTCCGGTAAAAAGGATTTGATTCCCTTTCCTTACTACTCCTACATAAAAATGAGGCAAACAAAACAAGACAGGGAGCTTCCAAGCTTGCAAAGATCTTCAGCAATACGTGCTTGTCACGAAAAGGTATTAAGGTAACGCACACACAAGCATATAATCAAATTCTACAGTAAAAGTATAACCTTTAAAGAAAATCAAGAAACTTCGAGAAGAAGAGTATTATACTTCTCGAGCGCGTCTTTCAGTTCTTCAGTGGCCTCTTTGGCCTCCTGAAGCGTCGGCGCGCCGCCAAACACGAGCCTCGGCATCGGCTCACCGTAGGACTTCAAGTCATCCTCGGCCCCGCCGGCGAACTCCCAGTCGTCGAGCTCCCAACACGGCCTCTGCACCGTCGCCGCGGCGTCGATCGCGTTGTTCGTCTCAAGTGACGCCGTCAAGACGCCGCCCCCCGACTTCACCTCCTCGGAAGACGAAGACGAAGACGAAGACGAAGACGAAGACGAGACGATCGCCGACGCCGGCCGCGCTCCTTCTCCGGCGCCGCGACGGGCGCCGCTCGCGACTCGGATTCCGGCGACCTTCGCCGCCGCTCGCATGGCTCCCCCGCCTCCCATGGTTCTTTGGCGATTGGATTGGGCTTCGAAACCCTATACTAGACTGGAATTTCTGTATCTGTAGATAGCGTCGATCGATATAAATGCTGCGTGGAGTATTTTTTAGAGAGAGAGAGGGAGAGAGAGACGCGTGGTTGAAGTTGAAGCGAAACTTAAAGGGTAAGGTTCTGTGTACGGATAAATTACACATTTGGTGGTCCCCATACTAGGGGAGATTTTTCCTTGTTCGGGCCCAATGGTATTACTTTTATCAATTTAGTCCCTTGTATCTTCGTTTATGATTCAATTTCGCCTCTATTAACTTCCATTCATTTTTCAAGCAGAAGTAGATACACTTGAAAATTAAAGGGGTTTTTCTGGAACTCATGAAAAACAAAAGAAAGAGAAGAAACTAAATAAATCACTTACATTGTTTGGTTCGGATAGAAAATATCAAATTCAAGTTCCAAACATAACATATGGGTTTGTGTATCATGGGAAAAGAGAGGAAAAATATTGATTTCCCTTATTTTCCTTAGTTGAACATTAAAGAAAGGAGGAAAAAGTTAAAAAGAAAACAATTGTATATTTCTTATAAATTTCTTGAATTCGTTATGCTTTCTCCTATAATCTACTTTCTTTTCTTGTTTCTTCCTTAAACCAATATTGAAACTGATCAGTGCAGAGAAATAAACTAAAGTAACATTAAAAAAAATGTATGAATCATAGGTGAATTTTTTTTTAGGCGCTTCTTGTGGTAAAATGTCTAAAATGATAGTACCATTAACCATGCTATATGCACTCTTGTTTTGTCATTTATAGAGGACATAATCGTAGAAAATAAATGTACAACGTTTGAATTAATGAATTGAAAATCATATGGATCCAAGTGATATAGTTCCAAAACTACGTGGACTGAGCGTGTAGTTTATCCAATGCATTGTTGACCCAAAAAAAAAAGAAGTTGGATCATAACGTCATCAGATCGGTGCAATAATGTTCCCAATCAGACGGAGAAATCATAGATTTTGCCCCGGACAAGGGCCATTCCTCTTTGGTGGAAAAAGAAATTTTTGAAAAAGAATTTCAAATTCAAAAATTATGTATTTATGTGAATAATTTTTCTATCAATATGGATATTATTTAATAGATCTCATTAAGATCTTTTAAATAGTGCAAAAAAAATTGAAAAATATTTTTTATTCATTATATTTGAATTTGAAATTACAATCGTTTGAAAAAAAAATATTTTTTGAAAAAGTGGAACACCATCTAAATCTTTTCTATTTCAACATTTTAGTTCGGATAAAATTTAGGATACGAAAAAAAGATTAAATTCTCTCCACCTACGGTGAAAAATCCTAAGTTTCCACCACGTCTATTTGTGGATCCCACTGTGAATGTAATATGATAATTTAAACTGTTTATCTTATAATACACACAAAGTACATAGTGTATCCACTCAAATAATTCAGCTCAAGTATACATCATTGGGTATATCAAAATTTGAATTTTAGCTTGTAAGATGGACGGTCTATTTTTTTTTTTTAAAGTTCAATTGTCCGTGCCTACGGCACTACGCATCCCTGTTGGAAGGGGATGGCATTTGTGTGATTTAGGTAAAAACTATGGACACTTAACCGGAAAATTGGAGGATGCACTATAGCCTTTGGATCAAATGAATCTAAGCCGTTACAACAACTTGTCCCCACACCCTTCTATTTTATAATAGAGACTAGTGTTAGCCCGTGCCTACGGCACTACGCATCTCTGTTGGAAGGGGATGGCAGTTGTGTGATTTAGGTGAAAACTATGGGCACTTAACCGGGAATTGGGAGGATGCACTATAGCCTTTGGATCAAATGAATCTAAGCCATTGCAATAACTTGTCCCCACACCCTTCTGTTTTATAATAGAGATATTCACTTTTTGATATATCTATCGATGTTTGATCAATCTGATTTTTTGCGTTGGTATACTAGTTCGCTAATCCTACAAGATGAACGGTTTCGCTTACTGTAATGAACGCACGGCAGAATCCGCAATAGGTGTTGGTTGTTCCTTTTGGTATTTAGATTTTGAGTGGAGAGAGATAGAGATAAAGATAGAAATTAGAGTAATTATGGAGAAAAAATTTATTAAAAACTGTGCGCAAAGAGAGAATCTAAAATCCCAAATCCCAAACTGAACAAGCTCGTGGTTGTAAGAATTTATTTACTACGAAAAATATTGAGGCTTCACCTGATTTGAAGTCTCAGTTACTAAAGCGTAGGCCGTGGGCCTGCCAAAAATGGAAAACCCAATACTATTTACTAAACGGGCCGTAGTCCAAAGATTGAAAGATCAACAACACACTCTGGTAGAGCACCAACCAATCTGAGTATTGTTTTTTTTTTTTTTTGGATCAGTCTGAGTATTGTTGAAGCAAATTTTTGATAACTTGGTTTGCCCGGGTTAGCGTACGTACACGTCAATTATGGGACTCAGTATATTGTTGACGCAAATTTACAGAAAATCATATGATCCATCCCTTTTTTTCATCGGATATAATCCTCCTGTTGAATAAATAAATTCCTAACATTATAGTGCCAAATAATGTTAGGAATGTTGAAAGTGTTTAATCTTGCCTCTTTTTTTTTTTTGTCTGTTATCTGTTTCATCATGTCGGACAACTTTAGTACTATATATGATGATTTTCTTCAATTCATCGGTAAATTACTAGAATTTCGAAATATACATGCTTTGATATGTTATCCGTTTCACACTCGTGGTGCTACGTACTATTATACTAACATTTTCACGCATGCCATGGGTTGAAGGAGAAAGAAAAAGGACTGTACTTCCAGAATGAGGACAATGCCGCTGACTTGAAACCTGTTCAAGCTTAGAACCCGTACCCTTAGATGCTCTGATGAGTAAAGCTGTATTTTGAAGAATTGTAATGTAATCGTATCAACTTTTAAGAACTCTAGAATTTAAATTCAGTTGTTATTAGATGTAACGTATTTGAAAATCGGCGTGTTACAACAATGACAAGCCACAATGCATAAAAGAAGCCACAAATTTGAGGGTTAAAATCACAGCAGTGACCCCATATTAGTTAAGTGCCATTCTATTTTCTAAAAGCCGACCCATTTAAACGACACCTTTTTAAATGGGAAGCCTTCATTGTCAAACCAGTCCTAATTAAACAACTTGTAATTCATGAAAAAAAATATAGAGTAAATAATGATGCAGAATAGTAAACCGGCCCATGAGGATTTCTTTCATAAATTAAGCGTTTGTCGGCTAACAAACATCAATTTTGCTAGCACAAAGGATTGACCGAGTGGTTTTGGCTTGAGATTGGTCTGAGATGTGCACGAGCTAGACACTCTGCTTTAATAAATAAATAAAAACCCATCAATTTTGCCCTAAAATTGCCGCCCTCTAAAAAGGATTTCCTATATGCTACAAGGACATTCAATTTTGACATCCACCGAACTTCCACAATTGATGCTTTGTTTAGATTGCTTTTTGAAAAAAAAATCTCAACTCAAAAAATACTCATTATTCCTACTTTCAATCATTACTCACCCTTATCTCCAATAATTATTCTCATTTCTCTCTGCAATCATAAAATCTACTTCCAATTATTACTCTAATTTCTCTCTTCACTAATAACCTTACAAAATTTTTCAAAAACTCATCTAAACACAGCATGAGAGTTTGTAGCATAAGGGACTTTTTCGGATTGTTTGCAATTGGTTGGCTATGTCAACTAGGCCGTTTTGTCGTGTCTCGATGGCTCACTCTGTGTTTATCTCAAGTGGTTCATGACCATTAGTTCCGATATTCGTTCTTCGTTTACTTGGCCCTCACCGGATGTCATCGTGGGCTAGGACTCCGGGAGAAACCATTGAAGATGAAATACTAAGGGATTGCATGTTCCGAATCTTATCACAATGTTAGTTCATATGAATTTTACAAGTTTTCTTGAAATACGTTGGCCTTGTTGCGAGTTCCCATTAGTAGCCGCATAATTTGGTATACTTCCTTTCACAATAAATATATATAGTTTTTCATCTAAAATATATCCTATTCAATTGCGTGACTTTAAGCAATTTATTTTCTTTCTGAAACGGAACAATCCATTGACTCCACAAAAATTACTCCCATATAATGTCAACTCAAATGATGAACCAAATGAATGAGAGATTACTGAGTGTTATCGGAGCAATACTTCGCACCAATCATCACAACTTATCATATGTCATTTTATATCGGAATATTTACCAATACAAAAGGCATGAATCCCACCGTATTTATCAATCACAACGCATGTGAAACATCAGATGTCCTGGCAATCGAGCATAGAATTTCTTCAAATGAAAGGAGTAATAATTTTAAACCGGTACAGTACTCAAGTCTTGTGCTTTCCTCCTGTGGACTTTGGCTCAAGCATGCACTGCACCCAATTTTCCTATTAAAAAGGCACCAGCAGAAAAAGACATATTAATAAATCCATTGGCAGAGGGACAGATAATTTTACTAGTGCGTGTCAATCAATCACCCCATCAGCAACAGCCACGTGTGGACACAATCATGAAGGTGGCCCACGGATTCCACGTGACATATACTGCTGCTGTTGATTTCAACTGCAAATCATACTCTCATTTGGTTTAGATTTGACGTGAAATTAATCCAAATAATCATTTTGTTGAAGAAAGCAATAGCACTCTTGAAGGCCTCTTCCAGAACCTCTCTGGAGCATCCGCAATGTAATAATCAAAATTAAAAGTTGTTAAAGTTAACAATATTTGCTCAAAAAAGTGTTCACATTGTAATAACAAAACTTAGCAATCTCTTAACAACTCATCAAATTTTGGCCTTTGAATAATCAAAATTAACAACTTTTTGCCGATAATCAAATCTAATGATCCCTACATTTTCTCTATCAAATACACCCATCATTATAGAAAACATTCTCTCTCTCAACAATGTTTTCAAAAAATAACTTTTAAAAACTATTTTTTATAGAATTTTTTTTAAAAATAGTTTAAAAAAACTGTTATTTTGAAAAACTATTTTTAAAAAAAAAAAAACTGTTTTCAAAAACCGTTTTACACAAAACAAAATTTTCTTTTTGAAAGAAACTAATATTTTTCACCAAACTCTTTTTTTTCAAAAAAACTATTCAAATTATTATCACAATTGTGATTGTGATTCTGATTCCATAGTTTTTTTTTGTTGATATTATTCTGATTTCATGATTTGAGATGATTGAGAATAGTGATTTTCCATTGAAGGAAGAAAGAATAATAAATAGGCAAAAATGACAGTAGGCATGAAAGAATTGGAGGGGACGGGGAATAATTGGAGAGACAAACCGGCGAGAATTTTTTTTCGGATGAAATGAAGGGTAAAAGTTTGGAGGGAATGAAGAGTTGGCAGTGTACCCATTGATTTTGATTATGGGTACAAAATGAACAATGTGAGACTTCACATTGCTAACTTTAGTAACTCTCTAAATGAATAATTAAAAGCTGATGTGGCAAGTTTTGATTATTCATTTTTTATTATTACATTGCGGATGTTCTTAAGTACTTACACTATCGTCCCAATTTAATTATTACTTTTGAGAGTTTGTATCATTTTTTAATTAATTATTTTTTGTAATTTATAATATTTTAGGTGATTTTGAAAATATTGTATTATAAAACAAATCGGGATTATCAAACAAGATCTATATTGAATATAAAATTCATTACCAATTTAAAGATATAACTAATTTTTTTATCCAGTTAGAATAAAATTAGGATAACTAAATTGGGACGGGGGGAGTATTTTTAAGAAAATAATTTCAAATTTAAAAATTATGGCTGTGTTTGTTTTTCATTTTAATTTTGTTTCCAATCATTACCCTATTTCTTCCTCCAATCATTATCTTATTTTTTAATTATTACTTTCTCATCTTTCTTTATCTCTCTTCAATCATTACCTATCTATTTAATCATTACTCTATTTCTATCTCCACCCACTGCCAAAACTAAATTAAACTAAAATGTCAACTAAACAAAGCGACAGCGTATGTGTTTATGTAAATAATTTTTCTAATAATATAGATCTTATTTGATAGATCTTATTGAGATTTTTTGAACACTACAAAAAAAAAATCAGAAAATTATTTTTCATTTACATTATTTTTGAATTTGAAAATATGAAATAAATACTTACTTTTTAAAGAAGTGTTGTGGAACGGTTAATTCTAAAGTAGTAGTGTATTAGAAGAGGAAATCATCAATAATCCTTGATCACGATTCAAGTTATTCCATTTTCTACGATTAAATGTTTTAACTGTTTTTTTTTTATTACAATGTTTTAACTGTTTGTCCATAAAAAAATCTATGTTTATTGAATCAGTCCCGCTATTAGTACCGACCAAGTGAGGACAGACGACGTACATATTTCGTGTGGAGCTCATTGTGGGTTCTAACACAAATGATCAGATCCATTAATAAATTTTAAAACATTTTTTCAAGTGATCTCTGTAAAAAATTAGCTCAATTAAATATGCGTAACTACTTGATCAAATCTTCTATCTTTTCGTCAGAAATTAGAGATAACTTCTGAATGAAAAATTAGAAAATTGGATCAGGTCTTTATGCATATTCCATTGAGCTGATTTTTTTGTGTGGATTGAATCATTTGCGTGAAACTCATAGTAGACCTCATGCGGTGTATGTACGTTGTATGTATCCCACTTGGTCGGTACTGTGGAGCCACCCTAAGTCCACTGGGCCATGGGTACCACTGCAATTTTTTTTTAGTTTTTTTTTTTTTTTCCAATTGGTAGATAGTTTAAGTTTTACATTAATCAAATAATATTGCTTTTATATAGTTGAGCCAACTAGCTAACATAATTACATGCATATTTTAGAAATTTTGTCAATAACTAAAAATAGGCTGAACATTATGTTTTTTATATAGAATCCATATTAGGTCTCATTTCAATAGTCAAAATTATTTTTTAATATTTTAACCCTATAATCGTTTATTAAAAATATACTATCTCAACTAGACATTCCTAAGTGCTTAATCAAATTATAAAACTTTTTGTTGCAAGACCACATCATTCGATAAAATACTTACAAAACATGAGAACGGATTATTGTACATTTTTCTTATGGAATGTTCTACAATGCTAGACTTGTGTGGAGAGTTCTGAAATATTTTAGAGATGTGAGAAAGGAAATATATTTTTTTAAGAGGATTCTAAAAGGAGAGTGGGGGTTGTTAGATGAAAATAATCTTAACCATTCACTGAGGAGGTGAATGACTATAAAAAGACAAGAAATGTGTGCATTTGTATAAACTATTGTACAAGTATTCGTCCACCTAATATTAATTGTGGAAATTTGCACCTAATGTGAATTTCTGAAAACATACGAAAGTCGATAACCGATCTCATCGTTAAAAAAAAAAAAGACTTACAATTCATCTGTCCATCCTTGCTGTCATCGATCGATCGGAAATTTTCCTTTATAGTTCTCCCATTGATGCATATACCTAGTTACACCACTCTCGGTACTCTTGGCATATTTGTTTTATAATAGAGATTCCATATTTTAAGTTCTGATATTCGTTTCTCTTATGATTATCCTTCATTTAGAATTACACGAATGTCTTATAATTAATTTTTTTGCTGTGATAAAGAAAATATCGAGGCTATTAAAACTAACAATTCAAATGTAAAGTAAAAACAGTGATGCACACCAAATGTATGGGTACATAACGTGGTGTACCCATTTTTATAAATAAAAAAAGGGGTTGTGGGTACATCATGGCGTACCGGATATGTAAAATTTACTTGACGAGTGGATCTACACAAATGATTGGAGTCATTCAATTTATTTAAAATATAACAAAAATAGGTCATTCGAATACTAGAATAATCCATTTTTGTCCTTTAATTTGCAGAATAGAACGACGTGGTAGATTCCAGTACAACTCATGTGAAGGGAGGGTTCCAGAGGGACCAATAATGTGATAAAATCCAAGAAAGCATTTGCCTATACGGCAGCAGAAATTTCGCCCGTGATGAGTGGCACTTTCCATTTGGAATCCACAAAAAAGAGAACAAGAAAAAGAAAATGCAACTTTCTTGTGAATTAGGAAATAAAATCAAAGAGATTTTATCCTTACCTAACCAAAAGATCAAAGAGATTACAATAAAAAAAAAACTCTGCTTATCTGCCGTTCGAATTTAGATGTTCGAATTTAGATGGCAGGAAGCAGTCGCATCTTATCATTTGTTTAGATTTGTGAAAAATTCTCGCCAACAATATCCTTTTTCATCGGTAAGAATTGTTGATAACTCAAAACATTTATGAGTTAACAACACTTTTGACGGCCATAGTTTCAAGAATGGTTCTCTTCCCATCAAACTCGGATTGGAAGTTGGATTCTCACAATAAAAAGATAGTACCAGAAAAATGGGGAAATCTAAATATAGATCCAATGCAGATCAGCGAAAATTTATCATGTCGTTAGCTTTTAGAATCTTGTATTTAGTAATAAAAAAAAATAGCAAGTTGATCCCATCAGCCAATCATTAAAAAAAAAAAAATATATCTCATGCTAATCAGAACAAGAGATGTGATTAGGTTAGAACATTACCACTTCTTATGTGTGATTAGGAATTAGATTCCAACATCTTTACAACTCTACCAACACCTAATAACACTTAATTAATACTAGTAAGAAACAAAACAAAACAACACCTAATTACCTACTACTAGTATTTATTAGTAAAAAGACAAAAAAAGTTTTTTTAAAAAAAAAGATGAAGATTAATTGACATATTCTCCTTCTTGTTGTTCTTCTTCTTCTATCTTTGAGCTCCAAAACCTTTCCCCTTCCCACCTCTCTTCATCAATACACCTGCATAATTATCAAACAATTAGACTATACATATAACTTACTTAGACAGAAGAAAAGAATGATTCGGTCTCTTTATGACTTTCTTTTTCCTTACTAATAAACTATGCTTTAGAAAAAGGTAGAACAAATTTCCATTCTCTTACTCGTATTATTCGGTTTTGGAGAGAGGAAAAGAGAAAAGAGGAGATAGCAAAATAGATTATTATATACGCATTAAAATTTTCAATCAAGGTTTCACACCGTTTGCTTCCTTAATTATTCTCGAATCTCTTCCGCCTCTTTCCACAAGTTCCAAACAGAGCATAAATTTCACTTTTTAGACATGCACATAAATTATGTACCATAAAAAGATTAACTAGTGTAGAAATTTTATATCAGATCAATGGATGGAGAGAGTCTACATGGAAACAGAGTATCCAAGTTTAATTTTTCTCAACTTCTCTGCCAATGATCAGTGGAGAGAGAGAGAGAGAGAGAGTGAACCATGTATGACCAACAAAAATCAGCAATTCAAAATACAAAAAAAGTAAAAAAAAAATCATACCCACAAGAAGAAAACGAAAACCCAGATCAAACCAGCTGAATCCAGCCCAAATAAACCCACAGGAATCAAAATTGAAAAACGCCAAAAAAACAAAATAAATACAACTTTCTGTCAATGGGAACCAAAAAAATCCGATCTTGAACGCCGATAACCGCAATAATTACCTTGATCGGGTTTGCAGTCAGGCGGATCTTCAAAAAG
>BPLS01025967.1:0-26108 GCA_019656275.1 Rhododendron kiyosumense
AGACTAGTTTAAAGGATGAGAAACTACTTACTCCCTCCACTGAGCCTCACATGACTCCCCCACTAATTATTCCCTCCTCTCTCAAGAGATGTAGGGGCTCTAGCACACATCTCACTAGGTTAACAAACAAAATGGTAAGGACACTCGTAAACCGTATTTCCCCCATCCTCAACAAGGACTAAGTTAAATACCTGAATAATAGAAGTAGATAATGGTTCTTCCTGAGCTGTGAAGCTGAACCCCTTGTATTCTGACCTTGTTTTGTGTCACCATGTGTGTTATAATGACATGCTTTGGTACCTCAGCCCTCATTGGAGATTTTATAAGCAACTACAGTAGGAGAGCAACAGGAATTTTGGAACTTTCTATGGTTTCTTTCCAGCCAAATATAATGTACGTACACTGTGAACACCAATTTTGAAATGATGTTGGCCAAGGATTTACCTCTCAAGTGAGAAAGGCAGTCCACCCAAGACTGCCAAGTTTGGTGACCATTCATATGTGGTGTCTGAGGGGACAGTAGGGCCCTGATTTGGGTGGCCATAGGGCATTCAAAAAAGAGATGGGCATGGTTCTCTATAGCTTGGCAAAATATACATTGAGATACGGCTTTGAGGCCAAACATAACAAGCCTATCTTCAGTATTTAGCCTATGCAAGAGGGCCATCCAAGAGATTAGGCACCCTTAAGTTCGATGAACTATCTTGCAGTGTCTGAGATGGTTCCCTCGGCCTTTTCATTCCTTGACTCCCAAAGCTTCCCGACGAAGAACTGGCACTCACAATTGGTTGTCTCAGTTCCCAAACCCCCCTATTCCTCTACACTTCCCTCAATATCTCAATACTCCTCGCACACTCCACGACCTCCGCATATTTCATTTTGTGTTGCACCATTACCATCCTCTTCACAGTATTATGTAGCCCCCTTCTCAAAACGTCTACATTTTCTCTACTCCGTTGCCACCAATTCTGGCACCAATTGAGACAAAGACTGAAACTTTTGAGCGTACTCCAATACGGTCATACTTCCTTGCTCTAACTTCTCAAACTGGTCTCTCAACTCATCGCGACTAGTTTCTAGAAAATATTATTCCTCAAAGATAGTCTCAAACTCAGCCCACGTTAGATTCTCCACATCCGGTTCATTTACTCGGGCCGCGGTCCTTGCCGCTCTCCTCGCATCCTTCCTAGATTCTAGGATAGATTCCCACCACTCATTTGCCTCAACCATTAGTTGGATATCCACATTGTTTACTCGCAAGTCATCTTCAGTAATCTTGAGAGAGTTAAAGAGTTTATGGATTTGTGATAACCAGTGATCGGCCACAAGAGGGTCAATATTTGCCCCATTGAATGTTGGCGAGTTTCTACAGCTAAACTCTCGCATTGCCGATAAGGGTTGGTTGCCCACATTTTCTTTAGGTGCTGGGTTTAAAATTTTTGCCGCTGCAAGAGCTACGACGAGGTCCGTAGTGAATTGATTCTGAACATGAGGTGTTTCTGCACCCTGACCAGCCCTTGACCCCGGTTCCCCACTCGGATTCCCCCCATGCTGACTAACCTTATCCTCCACTGGCACCCCACGGCCAAGACATCCCTAATATTCCGGCCGAACCCCATATAACATGCAATCTCGAAAGCATGTTACTATAAGATATAAGAAAGGAAAACTATCAACAATAACATTATAACTATGAGGTCAAAGCCCCAACTCCCAACACGGGTCAACAATTCTATGCTACTCTACAGTATTGAAAATGCAATGTCACATAGTCATATGAATGTTAGTCACACAAGCATGCACAAGTAATATAAAAAGTTCATGGTGTTTTGAACCCATGAGACTAAACATCTCCCCACGGTCTCTAGGTGTTCAAAACCTATGCTCTGATACCAAGTTATCACGCCCTCGATTTTTAACATAAATATAAATAATTTTCATAAATAAATCCTCACAATATCTCGTACGATACCCAAAAGAGTATAGCATTTTCATTCCCAGAATTGTACCTTCAAGTCCAATAGTTTCCAAGAGATTTCATCATTTGGCTCAACGGCCGCAAATAACCATAAGTACGGTATGTTAACAAGAGTTAAGGGTTACATTGTTTCAAAGTCAAAAGAGTAGTAAAATCAGTTGCAAACACATCTTCCGAAAGTGATTTACAAAGATGAATAAGTAACTCTTTTAGTTAGCTTTCAAAAGTACCATCCACATCCAAGCACTTCATGCATGCAAGCTATTGTCCTAGGTTAGTACTTGAAAATAATGATAGGTTGCTACACTAGCTCAGTAGGAAAGTCTACACTAACGTTATATGCTTATGAGATGGTCAGATGAATGAATGATGGAGACAAGATATAACAATCAAGATATGAGAGACAATCATAACCAAGTGAATTAGTAAACCCAAAGTCTTTCATTACATTCTTATTATCACATTAGTAATCCTTTAATCATTGACATGTCATCAAACTCTTGTCATTTTGTGTCATGAGCATAAAGCTCTTGCCGGGCTAATCAAGGGATCCCGATACCCCGTGCCAGGCACCTCACCCATTGGTGGTTCCTGAATATATAACGAGCATTTGCTCCTACCGGGCCAATTAAGGGATCCCGATACTACCTGCTAGGCGCCCACCCGTCGATGGGTCCTAAGTGTTCTCATTGCGTTTAAGTATTCATGTGTCTGTTCATACACAATTCTCATTCTATAATTTTCCTCTTAAAGCTCGGTTAAATCACGTATTTCCAAAAAATTTGGTACCAAGTGTTAAAGCAGGAGAAAAAAAGACCAAGAACCAGCCAACACGACCGTTAAAAAATGGCGAATTGGGGCGATTTGGGGCGATTTCTCTTCTTTCTCGTCTGCTAATCAGGGGTTCAAATGGCCGAAGGTACGATCTCATTTGCTGATGGTCTGGGCTTCAAAGCCCTAGACTCCAATGAGCTACGACGAAAACAACATCAGCCAACCCAATCGACATCTCCTCAACCTCATCCTCTTCGGACAGATTTGGAAGCACTAAGGTTGAACATCACTGAGGATACCGCTCTAGAGCCCACTCCAGGGGGTGCTGGTTCTATGTCGACAACAGCTAACATTGGGGATTTCAGTCCAAAATCTTCCAAGAGAACAAGCCCTTCCCGCAAACTCCAACAAGTTTTCGAAGAAGCTCTCCAGAAAGAAGCGGAGGCGAGGGCGGGTCGACTAATTGATCCCTGTGAACAGGTTCAGGTATGTAGCTCCCCTACAATGTTGATTAACGCTAGAGGTACTCCATATGAGCAAGGTGATCCTAATATGGGGTATAACATAGTAGACACTAGACCTCGGTATGCCCATC
The DNA here is from genome assembly GCA_019656275.1 of Rhododendron kiyosumense. Taxonomy (NCBI): domain Eukaryota; kingdom Viridiplantae; phylum Streptophyta; class Magnoliopsida; order Ericales; family Ericaceae; genus Rhododendron; species Rhododendron kiyosumense. The sequence continues at coordinate 3,348 of BPLS01025967.1, forward strand.
GGGGTTCTGGTTCCTCTGTTAACAGATCTGAGTTGCATTCTTCAGCTCACAATCCATCCGAAAGCAAACCTCAGGAAAATATCATGGATCCAACAGTCAGTAATCACTCTCAACCTACCCATATTCAATCAAACCATCTAACATCTCAGCAGCAACAAGCTGTACACAAAAATCCCACAAAACCCGCAACAGTTCATTCCCAATTCCAGGCAGGGACAGAATCAGCATAAACCCAAACCTAGGAATTGGGCTTCTCTCCTTCAATCACAGAGTCCCTCCGTGGATTTTAAACTGAACTATTTTCCTGATTTACAGAGAGGAAAAAAAGCTCAGGTGGAAATAGACATAGAGCTAACTGAGGTCGGAAAATGGAATAGGTATTTGATTGGGCATTTCCTTGATGGCCAAATGCCTTACCCCCTTTTGGTCTCCACGGCTCGGAACCAGTGGAAAGACCTCTTTGTGGCTGTCAAGCCTAATGTAGCTGGATTCTACTTGTTTGAATTCAGAGATGAACAAGCCAAAATACAAGTGCTAGAAGGAGGACCGTATTTCTTCTCCCAAAAGTATCTTGTCCTTAAGGAATGGCATCAGATGATGAAGCCTGCTCAAGATCAACCGTCCAAAATACCGGCTTGGGTTAAGTTGCACGATCTACCTTTTGAACTTTGGAATCAGGAGTGCCTGAGTAGGGTAGCAAGTACAATTGGGAAGCCAATTCATGTGGATCAAGCCACGGCCAAGACTGCTAAGCAGCCTGGCCTTCTCCATACTAAATCCACCAAGGCCAGAATCTGTATTGAGGTGAGTGTTGAGCAAGCTCTCCCGGACGAAGTCACAGTCATTGTTGCTGGAGAATCTGTAATTGTTCCAGTGGAGTATCAAGTACTACCTCCCAAGTGTGACATGTGCCATGTCTTTGGCCATCACACAATCAAATGTGCCAGCAAACCATGCACATCCTCAATCCCTCCTGAGATATCAGTTCAACCATTGATGGGGACTTCTGCTGGGAAAGAAAAACAGAGAGTTGACAGTGATCACCCCAAAGAATCTAGTAGTTCACCTCCAGGCTCTCACTCTCTGGGTGAAGAGCTCAGTGACTCCGAAGATGAGCTTCTAGAAGTCTTAGAAGGGGTTGTGAGTAGCACTCAAGAAGAGAGGGTACTGAATCAAAGTGTCAAGACATCAACCTCTCTGTCTAAAGATCACTCTAAGCTCAAGTCCTCACTAGCCAATGAGCCACCTGATCGGGTAGACATTGGAGTCAGCAAGGTAGCTGCTAACCGGGTTTCCAAAGGAGGCGCTGGCTACAATAAGTTCCTCTCCAAGTCTGCTAAAAAGCGCTTAAAGAAGCAAGCTAAGGAGGACTCACTAAGTTCCTCCAGCAAAGGAAGGAACTTAATCATTCCTTCAACTTAGGAATAATTGATATCCTTTTGGTATCCTTTTGAGTTAATGCAGTACTTCTTTCAATCTATGCATCTTTTGCTTCTGTTTAATATTATTCTGTATGTCTCTACAAGCCTTTAATATACGGTTTTGGAACATTCGTGGTTTGAATGACCCCATTAAGCATAAGGAAGTTAAATCTTTTGTGACCTCTAATAAACTAAATATAGTTGGCTTTATTGAGCATAAAATTAAGGCAATTTGGGCAGACAGAATCACCCAATATATCTGCCGTAATTGGAGTTTTGTGAACAATTACCCCCAGTCAGCTTTAGGGAGGATTTTTGTGGGTTGGGACCCTGAAGTATTTTCTCTTACTGTGTTAGGGCAGTCTGACCAATTCATTCACTGTGAAGTTCAACCCAAAGATGGGAGTTCCCTCTTTTTGGTCACCATGGTCTATGGGGCAAATTCTAGTTTGGATCGCAGGGCTTTATGGCAAAGTATAACTCAGTTCAGGACATCTTCACCTTGGGTGGTCCTGGGAGACTTTAATGCTATTAGACATCCTAGAGAGAAAGTCGGGGGTGTTCCTCAGTGGCCATCACACATGGATGACATCAATCACTATTTGTTTACCTCTGAGCTAGATGACCTTAGGTTCTCCGGATGCTTATACACTTGGTCAAATAAACAGGTCGCACTTCATTTTGTGGCCTCTAAACTTGATAGAGTGTTAGTGAATGAGCCATGGATGAGAACTTTTTCTCAATCATCCGCTCATTTTTTAGTGCCTGGTATCTCGGACCATTCTCCGGCTGTGGTACATGTTCAACCTAATCCAAGGAAGTTAGTTAAGCCTTTCAGGTTTTTTGACTTCTTGGCAGATCATCCACAATTCCTGGCAATTGTCCAAAGGGTTTGGAGGGCAATTGTTATTGGTAATCCTATGTTTTGTGTGTGTAGGAAACTCAAACATCTTCAACATGAGCTGAAGCAGCTTAATAAAGCTGAATTTAGTGGCATCTCGGAAAGGGTTTGTGCTATGAGGCAAGACTTAGAAAACATCCAAGCTATAATACGATCTCATCCTAATAATAGCTCTGCCATAGCACAGGAGAGGGTGATGCATAGGCAATATGTTACTTTGCTTAGGGCTGAGGAAAGTTTAGCCAAGCAAAAGTCACGTATACAATGGTTGAAACTTGGAGATCAATGTACTTCCTTCTTCTTTAAAGCTGTAAGTAATAGAAGGAATAGAAGCAAAATCACAAGTTTAGAGCTTAGTGACGGTTCCATCACTCATGATCTTTAGGTTATCAAGTCGGAGTTTGTTAACTTTTATACGCACTTATTTGGTACTTCCCTCTCCACACCTCATTTGGGACCAAATAGAGTTGGGCAATTAATCAAGAATAAACTCAGTCTTGAACAAAGTCATCATATGGTCTCTCCTATCTCAGATTTGGAGATCAAAGAGACCTTTTGGTCCCTTAATCCCACTAAAGCCCCAGGCCCTGATGGGTACAATGCAAGGTTTTTTAGGAAAGCTTGGCCTGTCATTGGGAATGAGGTCACTTCAGCAGTCCAGAACTTCTTCAGATCTGGACAATTGCTCACCACAGCTAATTCCACCATTGTAGCACTAGTCCCTAAGGGCTCGTTTGGATGCAGGATTAGGTTTGGAGGTGTTATGTAAGAAGGGGGGATTAGATAGTAGGGGGTATTGGTTAATAAGGGATGGCCCACATTGATGTGATGTTTATGGAGGGGGTTTTAAATAGCACTTAGTTTGGATGAGGTATTAGAAATGGGGTATAAGAAAGGGTGGATGATGTAAAAAGCTGTCAAATGACCTTTTTACCCTTGTACAGTCCCAAACTTAATTATGTATTACGTTATATATATAATTACAAATATAAGTAATCTTTCACACTTTAAGCTTTAATATCTAATTTTACTTATAAATGTACTAATTTAATAATATTACAAAATAAAAAAGTCAGTTTTAATTTGATAAAATTTGTTTTTTTTAAATATATAAACCGTAGATTGAAAAAATCGGTTTTGTAGATTAAATTTGTTTTTGTAACACTTAATTTTTCAACCTACAATTATATATTAAAAAATATGGTTAACAAATTAAGTATTCCAAATTTCAATCCGTTTAAATGGGTGGGAAGATTTTATTTCTCTGATCATTTAATTCTAAAGGGTCATAATTAAATTTTAACTCTAGGGCTCTCGTTGGTTAGTCCTAAGATATTTAGTTGTACAACTTTCTTAGGGCTAATCAATGAGAGTCCTACAATCAAAATTTAATTATGGCCATTTAGAATTAAATGATCAAAAAAATAAAATCTTCCTACTCATTCAAACGGATTGAAATTTGGAACACTTAATTTTTCAACCTACAGTTATATATTAAAAAATATGATTAACAAATTAAGTGTTCCAAATTTCAATCCGTTTGAATGGGTGGAAAGATTTTATTTCTCTGATCATTTAATTCTAAAGGGTCATAATTAAATTTTGACTTTAGGGCTCTCGTTGGTTAGTCCTAAGATATTTGGTTGTACTACTTTCTTATGGCTAATCAACGAGAGTTTTAGAGTCAAAATTTAATTATGACCATTTAGGATAAAATGATCAAAAAAACTAAAATCTTTTTACCGGTTCAAACGGATTGAAATTTGGAACACTTAATTTTTTTTGCTTTTGCTCAAAAAATGGGTACTGGGGGTTGAAAAGGGGGGATTAGGAAGGGTAGATTTGTCCGAAAAGAGAGGGATTTGGGGGTATTCCATAACAACACGTTGGAGGCAGCCCATCTCCAACACCCCCTCAGGGGGTATTAGCTGTGCTATGCAATCCAGAGGTTACCTAATACCCCCTGCCTTTTGGGTTCCCAAACGGGGTATTAGGGTGGGACCCTGGTGTTAAAAGGGGGTATTACTTAACACCCCATTGCAATACCCCATCCAAACGCACCCTAAGGTTCCTAACCCTACCAAGGTGGGGGACTTTAGGCCCATATCATGCTGCAATACTATTTACAAATGCATCTCTAGGATTTTAGCCAAGAGATTGCAATCTGCCCTTCCTCTGCTCATAGATTCTGTCCAATCAGGATTTGTGAAAGGTAGGAGGATAGCAGATAACATATTCCTTACTCAAGAACTGATGAGAGGTTATCACAAGCCTTCACCTTCTCCTAGGTGTGCCATGAAGATTGACATAATGAAAGCTTATGATCATGTGAGGTGGGAGTTTCTCTGGGATGTCCTTTCAGCTATGAACTTTCACCCTACCATGATCAAGTGGCTTCGAGCCTGTGTAACAACGGCTAATTACTCACTTTGTATACATGGAGAAGTGACTGGTCACATTAAAGGTAGGAAGGGACTAAGGCAGGGGGATCCTCTGTCCTCATATCTCTTTGTTATCGTGATGGAAGTATTAACAACTTTGCTAAAGGAGAAATCTCAACTCCTTGATTTTCAATTCCATTGGCGATGTAAAGATAATCAGTTGATTAATCTTTGCTTTGCAGATGATTTGATGATATTTTGCAAAAGGGAGATTTCATCTATCAATCACATCTGGAATGCTTTGGCTGAGTTTGAGGCTCTTTCTGGTCTCTCCGCTAGCCCAAGGAAGAGTAGCATATTCTTTTCTGGAGTTAATGAGAGGGTTAAGGGAACTATCTTGCACGATCTGGGATTCCAGGAAGGTTCCCTCCCTGTGAGGTATTTAGGGGTCCCATTACTATCTACCCAACTCAAGGCGGTCGATTGTCAGAGATTGGTAGATAGTATCATTGCCAAAACTAAATGTTGGACTAATAGGGATCTTACTTATGCTGGGAGGGTGCAGCTTATAAAGAACATTTTGTTTTCAATGCAAACATTTTGGTCATCCCTGTTCATCTTACCCAAAAACGTAATTAAGGAAGTGGAGTCTATCCTTAGGGCCTTTTTGTGGTCCGGCCCTGACCTTAAAAGAACTGGAGCAAAGGTTGCTTGGGAACACCTCTGTGCTCCCAAGGAAGAGGGGGGCCTTGGTTACAAATCCATGGCGATTTGGAATAAGGCTGCGGTTGCCAAACATATATGGTTTTTGATTTCAGGGGGCAAACAATCAATGTGGTGTCAATGGGTTAAATCCTATTTATTAAAAGGAAGGAACTTTTGGAGTCTTCGGATGCCAAGTAATCCCTCTTGGGTTTGGAGGAAGTTACTTAATTTAAGAAACACCGTTCAACCTTACATTCGTCACATTATTGGCAATGGGGATATCACTTCCCTGTGGCATGATAATTGGCACCCTCTAGGTCCATTGTTGAACAAGCTTGGTCCCAGAATTGTGTATGATTCTGGCCTACCAATGAATGCCAAGGTGTCCCAAATAATTCTCAATTCGGCTTGGGCATTCCCGGTCACACAATCTTGGGAATTGAATGAAGTCAAAGGTTAGCTTCCCCCTTTGAGGGATGCAAGAGACCAAATTAGATGGACTCTTAACCCAAATGGACAATTTACCATTGCCTCTCTTTGGGAGGAACTGAGGCAACCATTTCCCAAAGTGACTTGGCATAAAACAGTTTGGTTTTCTGGTCACATTCCAAAATGCAGCTTCATAGCTTGGATTGCCATCCAAGGTAGGCTTTCCACAGAGGATCGTCTTGTTCTTTTTGGGATTAAATCCTCTTCTCATTGCAGTCTTTGCTCTGGCAGTGAGAGCCACAATCATTTGTTCTTTCATTGTATATTCTCCACACAGGTTTGGAATGCTATTTTAGCAAAAATAGGTGAGAGGTGGTTTCCCCGGTCTTGGGCAGATTGGATCTCTCATCTTTCCACTTTTAAAGGCAAAACCCTTAAGAGTGTTGTTATCAGATTGCTGTTCACTGTCACAGTGTATCACATATGGATTGAAAGGAATATGAGGAAGTTTCAAAGTTCTGCTAGCACCTGGGACGTAATAGTTCACAAAATCTATAACATGGTAAAAAATAGACTTTTGTCTCTGCCCAAATTGCCCAAAGGCTCTCATGATTCTAGATTTATTAGAGAATGGGGTATAATTATGGAATAATCTCCTATGTACTTGTTTAAAGTTGATTTGGAATTAATTGTTTTCCAAAGCCTAACTTTGAGCAGGAGATGAATAGCAGATATCGAGTGCCACTCTGATGCTAATCATTTGTTCGGAATTGGATCCTGGTATTCTTCAGCCTTGGTTGGATGAGTGTCCCAGCATATGTGTATACCCGTGAGTTGAGAGATTGAGCTCCTTCCTTCCTTGTGAGAGGAGGTAATATTTAGTGGGAGTCATATTGTGAGGGAGAGTGGAGGGAGTAGAAGTTTCCCTTTTGATTTTGGTGGTGAGTTAGGCTTTGAGGGAGTAGAAGGTGAGCAGATATGGTCACCTTGTTGGTTCAGCTTGGTCCCTTTGTGAGTGTCCTGGTTCTTAAGGCACTCTCCTGTATTCGAAGCTCTAGTCCTTGTGTATTTCCGGACTTGGACTGGCTTTGGCTTTTGGTGTGCTTACGAATTAGTGAATTGAATTGAAAGTGGTTACCACTGTTTCTGCTTCTGTTCCTGTTTTCTATTTCTGTTCTGTTCTCTGGACAGTATGAGGTTCTGTTTTCTGCAGTTGTATTGGATGCACCTGACCTGAGTTGGTTGTAGTTCTGCATGTTATGGCTGTCTTCAAAGGTTCTGTTTTCTATTTTGTTGTATTGCTGTTTCTGTTCTGTTTTCTGCTTGTCATGTAATTATGATTGCAACTTGTTATGTTGATTAGTTGCAGCTATAATGGTTACTCTGCTGCTTGTTGAAGTCTTTTGGTTTCCTTGACCTATCCTTGGGGGGTTGTCCCTAGGAATGTTTAAGCTTTTCTAGGGGGCTGTCCCTAGCTATTTTATTTCCCTTAATTGTTGTGTGGCTGCTGCTAGCCACGGTAGTCAATGCTATCATGGCTGTGGCTGCTGTTTTAATCCAATTACATACTGGTGCAGTCTAGTTCATGCTCCTAATACCATGGCTTAGTCTGCTGCTGTCCTCAATGGTCTCTGAAGCTGTTGTTCACCTTTTGACATGTTGTGTGTCTGTCTGTTAAGGCTGTAAATGCCGCTTGCTGTAGTTGCTGCTACTATCTTCCCTGGCTATCGCAGTTCTTCTGATCTGTTGCTGTTCTGTTATGGCCTCCATACGGTTTGATGCTACTGCTATGGTTCTGCTGTTACAGCATACTACTGCTACGGTGCTGCTACAGTTCTGCTCCTCTGTTACGTGAAGGGCAGGTCCCGTTTAGGGCTGCTACGGCTCTGCTCCTCTGGTCAGCAATATGGAAATCTCAAGGAAGATAGCTGCCAGTTACTTAGGTGCTACAGCTTCTACTAACTGAAATGGATTTGCTGCTAAATGACTGTTATACTACTGTTATGCTACTGTGTGTGTTCCTTTTGATTCAAAGGCTTAATAGATTGACAATGCTCTAAGGGTGGACCACCATTGTCAGGGCATTATTTTCCTTCCCTCTTCTAGAAGGATTGGAAACAGTGCACACCATATAGATCGTGTAGCCATTTGGCATTAGCAATTTTCTTTACTCTTTTGTTTTTTCTTTTCCTCCTGGGGTATGCCCCTTGTAGGCTGTATATTCGATTAGCCTTTTTTTTCAATTTCAAGCTGTTTTACCCAAAAAAAAAAAAAGCATGAGAAATTATTCTTAAACCCAAGAACAAGCATATAATAACCCCATGAGATAGACCACGACCTTGAAACTTGGAGTACAAAGTTTTTCGGAAAACAAAGAAGCTCTACCAATAGGTGAGAAGTCCTACCGGTACAAATTCAATCAAGAAGAGCCATCAAATTAGTCGTTGAAAAAATATTGTTGAAGTTCTACAGGTAGGAGGAAAGTTCTACCTATTGAAAATGGGATCAGAAAGGACAAAATCTAGGTGTATATGGTTTCTACCGATAGGAAGAGAGTTCTACCGGTAGGAGGCTAGTTCTACCGGTAGAGATGAATTCTACCAGTAGAAACTTGAAAATTTCAGACGATTTTTACAAAAATGGCAAATCGAATCCCAACTCAACTACAACATTATAAGCACGATTTCAAGCATCAAACCATTCATAAAACATGTAAAGAGAGGTAGAATTCCCTACCTCAAGTTAGAAGGTGAAACCTGTGCAATTTGAACAAGCCCGAGCTTTCAGAACCTTAAAATCAATCGAATACTTCTATCCGAGCTAAACCCAACTGAATACAAGCTCAAGATCACGTACGAAGGGTGGAATGAAGGTCAATCTTCATGGGTTTTGAGGTTGGAGGTGAAATTTGAGAGTGGGAGGGAGAGAGATGGAGAGAGCCAAGAAAGGGAGGGAGAACGGAAGAGAGAGAATCAGATGGGGGAAATTATTCCCCTGCCACACACCACACTTATATACAAACACATCACACACTTAGCCATAACACCCAAAACTTCCAATTCTTTCACTTTAAAACCCTAATTTCCCATAAACACATCTTTCACATTATAATATATCTCTTTCTCATTTATAAACATTAAAACTAGAGAATTTAAATACGGGTCTTTACAAGGTAGTTCATGTTTGTTTATCAAAACTTGGCGGTGTTAACCTCTTTGATCTTGCGTAAGCAAGAGCTAGCCTACTTGCCACACATGATGCCTAGAGCTATGTCATCCCTTGCGTTTGCTAGATGAATACTAGAACTCGCTTGGTGTTTCAACTCCTTTTCTAGTAAAATGGTCTTAATGATAAATCTTCCGGTTTGGGAGATCGTTGACGTGTATCTCAAACCGAGTAATTCAAGAGAAAAGCTAGTTGATTCGAGTTGTGGGTGTTGAGATCCCCTAGACCTAGCCACTTAGACTAAATAATTTCAAATCTCATTTTATTGTTTCTTTTTTCTGTTTCAAATCACACCTAAAGTTGGCCGTCTCAACACCGCGATTCTTACATCTACAAATCCAATCAAGCCATGATGATTTTTCCTTGGGTATGATACCCAGTCTTTCGGATTATTATGCTTCAATTGACGTTTAGCCCAACACTTAGGGTGATCCTATATATACATATTGATAGACAAAGCATTTTTGAGGGATAGCTATGTGCTATTTGTTTCTTTTTGTTTTGAGCTTTGTGAAAAAAAAATGAGAACATTCAAAATTTTCAATAAATAAATAAAGTTTTACTTGCAATCTTTCCCTTTTTCATAGGTTTTAATTCTTTTCTTGACTTGACACATGCTCATGTAATTCTTAATTGGCAAGAGTTCGGTATAATCTTAAGAGTTTGTGCTTCTCAACTTGTATGCACGTTTAAGAATGAACGGTCTAGGTGTCAAGTGTAGTTTTGAGTAAGTGTTGTCCATATCCCATGTTTTTATCCAGCATGTTCTTAGATTAGGTTAATAATCTCATGTCATGTCTAAGTGTGTTAGTTGTGTACTTTGAATCATTGTGGAATCTTTGGCGCATTTAGGAAAGGATACAAGACATTTTTTGTGTAATAAAATCACATATGAGTCCCATTGTCCTTTTGAATAAAGCCAAGTTTGGTTGGATCTATGGCTTCTCAAAGTGGGTAGAAATTTGGGTTTGCAAGGCTCCAGGTGTTTTTCAAGTACTCATCAGGAGTGTTTCGGGTGCAAAGGAGCATTGACATTGGCAAAAGGAATTGGGAAGCGTTTTAGGGGAAAATTTCTTGGTATCGATACAGCCAAATGCTGTATTGATATCAATTTACAGGCAGAAAACAATGGGCTCAAAGCAATTGGGTATTGATACACCAAAACCTTTGTATAGATACCGAATCCCTATTTGGAGAATATCAACAGATCGACGGCCCATTTTCATCACTTCTCCATGCCTCTCTCTCTAAACCTCCACAGCCACCACCTCCAAAATCTCACAAACCTTCAACCAAAACCCACTCCAAATCACCTCCTCTACACGTTTCAAGCATCAAATAAAAGAATTTCAAGGCTTCTCAAGCCCAAATATGAAACTCCAAGGTAAACCCACTCTTTCTCTCCCTCTACATGAAATCCTTCTCTTTTCTCCCTACATTATCAAAATCCTCTATTCTTTTTTTGTTTTTTTGTTTTTTTGTTTTTTTGGTAAAATCAGCTTAAAATAAAAAAGAGGATAACCGAATATACAGCCTACAAGGGACATACCCCAGGAGGACACAGCAAAAGAAAAAAAAACAAGAAAAAGAAAAGATAGAGAGCCTACGCCAAATGGCTACATAGGACTAAACGGAGATGAGACACCTGTTTCTTACCCATCTGATAGATGGTTACAAAATAGATAGCAAAAGTACTACTCATTGGGCACCCTTGCAACTTGCAATAGAACGATATTTACAAAAGTGTATAATAATTAGACAAAACTTGAAGAAGTCCGAACATTTGCTCGTGGCAAACCCGTAGCAGCTTCAGTACTTCCACATTCGGAGGCCAATATTGAACTGGTTAGCACACCAGCCGGCTTCCAACATCAAGATGTGGAGGAACCATCAGCTAGCCGCATTGAACAGATGGCAACTAGCAGTAGCACACCTAACATGTTGCCCAATTATTGCAAAATCTTCAATCAAGACAGGTTCTGCCAGATTTTGGAAGAACTATCACAGGTCAAGGGAGCTTCTCTCTCTAGAGAAGCTCTCCTCCACCGCCCAAATCCATATCCGGCCAGCTATGGTCTGGACCAACTATCACAACCCCATGGGTTTTGTTAACCCAGCAACAAACTACACTTCAAGGACTGATTCCACAACAGCCGTGAGTTACCAGAGCAAGAGGTTGGGTGCACGCTAGCTCCAACTTCAAACCGCAGGTGCGGCTTGCTCCGACAAAGAATGGCGACGGCGACGGCGACGACTGAATCCTTATAGGAAAAAGGTACACCAGAGTAAGGGGATCTAAACACTTCTTTTTTTCCTCTGCCGATCTTCATCTCATTCAAGTAATTCAAGCTCGGTTTAGATAATTTAAGCTGGGGTTTTGGAGCAAATGCCAGATTTTGGAAGAAATTTCACTTCGTTGATCTGGTCCACACCATGGACTGATAAATTGGTGTTCCATTTTGGATCCAACTTTCAGATCCTGAATCATTTTGTCCACTTCCATCGGCCTTTATTCTTCTTGATAATCAGCACATGGATTTCTTTACCCATTCTCTTGAACAAATTAGAGTGGTTTTCATGGTCTAACTGGGTTTCACAGTTGGGTTTTCTCGGATGGCTCTAGCAACCCAAAACCAAGCACCGAAGAGGGCAGCTCCAGAAGACCCAAAGCAGCTAGCTCGTGGGTCTTTTTACAGCAACAGAACTACCGATCTCAGCTCCGACGTAGATAGCAGCCATTTTACCGCTCGCTGTGCACGGGGGAGGGCAGCTGCTTGTCAGAAATTGGAAATGGTGGTGTACTGTTCAAAACCCATGGAAAAGGAGGCAATACGGGCAGTGGGGCGTAATCTGATTCCACGGCTGTCTTCACCCAATCGCAATCGCTTACCCATTGCCACTGGCGGTGGGTGTCCATTTACTTAACAGATTGGTTCGGAGCAGTCATCATTCCCAAGTTTGGAGCCTAATGGAGCAGGCTTGGTTCTGCTCTATCGGGCCTCGCTGGAGATGATGGATGCGCTTGAGCAGTGGCACGGCAGTAAGGTCTAACCTTCATGGAGATCTGTAGTTCACTGAAGGTATGATCATTGGTACGGATCTATGCACTGGGCAGTTAAATTGGCTGCAAGTTATTACAACTTGTAGTTTTGGGCAGTTTATTTAGCTGCAATATTATGATAACCTGTAGATTCATTTTGAAACAATCGATTGGGCAATCATCTGTTGGACTGAGAATCGGGTTACATGCTCAGTTTTGTTACTGGACAAACAATCCTTTGAGGGCTCTATGACCCAGCTCTTTGTTGAGCTTCTCTAAATCCCTAGGTTCTTTGCTTCATTAGCCTGGTGTTTGTGCGTAGTATGGTTGAGTTCGTGGCTATCATGGATTAGATTGGAGTTTTGCGCTGATTGAAAGGGATAGCTTTGCGGCTACCATTGACTAGATCGGTAGTTGGGCTCTGATTGAAATAGGTAGCTTCCGGGGTTGTCTTTGATTAGATTAGTGGTCGTGCACTGATTGAAAGGGATAGCTTCGCGGGCTGTCATTGATTAGATTGGTGGTAGTTCACTAATCGAAAGGGGCAGCTTGGTCCGCCTGTGGTTCGAGTGGCCACTTTTTGTAGTTCCTCTTTCTGTTCCCCTTTTAAATTATAGCGAGCCTAGGGGATTAGGTTGAGGGAGGAGTAGTCTGGATGGAATGGGCGTGGTGTGCTAGGTACTTGGGAGGGTAGCCTTGTCGGATGCCGTCATCTCCAGTTCGAGTCTCTTCTCGGTTTCTAATCCCTTTGTAGTAGCTGTTCTTTTAGAAGTGGGTATTATGCGTGTTCTCTGGGTTTGATTGGCGTAGTAGTATCTTGGTTTGCTTATCCCTTCTCTGGAGATAGTGGTGATTGGTAGTTGGCTGAGAGCGGGTTGGTTCTGGCGAGTCTTAGGCTTGGATGAGAGAGTTTTAGGCCAGATGGAATGGGCGTGGTGTGCAGGGTGGGGCCCCCTGTCAGATGCCGACATCTCTGGTTCGAGCCTCTTCTTGGTGCCTTGCTCCTCTGTAGTAGCTGTTCAGCTTACCTTGATGCTGGTTGCTATGTTGCTGCTAGTCCTCAGTGTTGGTTATCTTTTGGTCATCTCTGGCCGTGACTATTTATTTTATTTCCTAGCCTGGCGGGATGTGCCAGGTAGTAGTTCAATTTCATGTTATTTCTATTCATATCACTCCATATCATACCCCATTGTACTATCCTTCCGTTTAGATGGATAGTGCAACGGGGGTATGATCACTACACACATGGCACTTTCGTTATGTTATTTATTTTACCCTACTCTCTATGCGGGTTGTGCATGGGTTATCGCAATTTTTTCAATCTTCTTTTTTCCTTTTCTTTTCCTCCTGGGGTATGCCCCTTGTAGGCTGTACATTCGGTTAACCTTTTTTAATTTCAAGCTAATTTACCCAAAAAAAAAAGACAGGTTCTGCCAATACAACAGAAGACTGTTATAGCAGTCAGAGCAGTCACACAGCATAACAGGGCACCACGACATGATCCAACTGCAGTAGATGGAGGTTGTAGAAGGGATAAACACCACCACCAGCAGCAAGAAAACAGGAAATAGAAGGGGCAGCTGTGTGTTCAAGCAGAGCTGCAGAGCAGCTGGTCACTGCTGCTCCTTGTTGCTTGCAGCAGCGACATAAAGCAACATACAGCAGCAGCAGCAGCGGTAAACAGCAGCAGCAGCCCCCGAGCATAAACAGCAACAGGTTGGACACACAGCTGGAAAGCAGCTGGTAAACAACAGGGAACAGAAGGGGCAGGTGCGTGGTCCATTAGAGCTGCAAAGCAGATGGTCACTGCTGCTCCGTGTTGCAGGAAACAGCAACAGCAAGTAGCATACAGCAGCGGCAAGGCAGCAAGTATAACAGAACAGAGGAGCTGGACAGTAGCCATACAATAGCTTGGACACACAACACATAACACATAACAGAGCATAAAGCTGAACAGGATAACGGCCAAGTTAAGGCCCTAGCAAAACCAAGGCAGCTGATCAGCAAGCACATCAATGCATCACAGACAGCAGCAGGTATCCAAAGTGCAACAGCACCACAAAAAATGGGTAACAATAGATGCCAGCCTCAGCCAATGCAGAAAACAGACCTAATTGCATAACATAACAGCATTATGGGGAAAATTTAGCTAAAGCGGCCACCGTATAGCAGCAACCCAACAGAAGAAACAAAATGAAACAAAATGCAGAGAACTTCCCCCTCTGCGAAGGGAGATCCCAACGACATCCCCTGAAGGTTAGGCATAAATAAAAATGAAAACCTCTTAAGAGAAAACATTCTTACAGAGATAAGGAAAAACAGAACCAATATACAACTTGAAAGCAACAACAAACGAGGAATAGTAAAGCTGAATATGAAAAAGAACCTTCATATCCCTAGCTGAATGCTCAGTAAAAAATATAGCACATGAAAATTAGTTAAGACCAATAAGAGACAATAGGTCAAAGCCACACACTATCTACAAATAGGATGCAAGACAAGGAATTACAAGGTCTGTAGCTGTAACGAACTGCTAACACCAGTACTCCCTCGAAGCCTAAACCTCCAGCAAACTACAGCAAATAGGGGCTCGAACTCCCTCCACTCTCCCTAACAATATGACTCCCACTAGATATTACCTCCACTCAAAAAGGATAGGGGCTCAAGCACACATCTCACGGGATCACACATATGCTGGAACACACAATGTAACAGATTACCAATAGTGCTAGCATTGAGATTAAGATAATAACCTTGTATGTAGAAGTATTAGAGACGTTCTCAAATCAAACGAATAAGGAACCTTCCATGCACATCCTGTCAGCTAGCCACATGAGAAGTTAGAAAATGGAAAACTAATGCAGATCATAGTCATGTACCCGCAACATTCCACTCATTTACTATCCATGCTTCTTGTGAATGAGGCATTCTAGGGAGGGATGAAAGTCTATTCCTAACCATGGAGCAAATTTTGTGAACAACTGCCTCCCATGAACAGGAGAGGTTTTGGAACTTCCGTACATTCCTTTCAATCCAAATATGATATATGGTCACCGCAAAAGCAAGTTTAGTGATGACAGCCCTGAGAGACTTACCCTTGACACCTGATAGAAACGTGACCCAATCATCCCAAGACCTACTGTGCCAAGACACATGAAGCTTGGTCTGAATGGCGCCCCATACCAATAAAGAGTACGGGCAACTAAAGAAAAGATGGTCATGACTTTCCAACCCCTGACACAGGCTACATAGGGGAGAAAGGTTAAGACCAAAAAGAACAAGTCTATCAGCCGTGGATAACCTATTCTAAATAGCCATCCAAGTGATAAAACTACACTTTGGAATGTGTCCAGAGAACCATACCAATTTATACCACAGGACTTGAGGAAATGGGGTTCTCAACTTGTCCCATAAAGAGGCGATTGAGAACTGACCATTGGGTGTGAGGGTCCATTTAAATTGATCAGCGTTGTTCAACCTAGACTGAACCAGAGAAGGTAAGGAATTCCTAATCTCATTAAGCTCAAAGGTTTGGGTTATGGGGAAAGCCCAGTTTGAGTTAATTATTATGTGAGACACAGTTGCCTCTTTCGGGATACCAGAGTCATAAGAGATTCTAGTGCCAAATCTGCTTATCAATGGACCAAGAGGATGCCAGTTATCAAACCACAGGGAGATGGATTGAGCATTACCTAAAACACTAAGAATGAATGGTTGCACCACATGTCTGAAAGTTAGAAGTTTCCTCCAAACCCAGGTGCAATCACCAGGAATTTTCAAGCTCCAAAAATTCCTCCCTTTTATTAAGTAAGATTTGACCCACTGACACCACATTGACTGTTCCCCCCCTGAAATTAGAAACCAAATGTGTTTGGCAATGGCTGACTTGTTCCACACTTGCATAGATTTGAAACCAAGACCACCCTCCTGCTTAGGAGAACACAAGTGTTCCCAAGAGACCTTGGCACCTGTTTTCCGTAAATCAGGGCCAGACCAAAAAAATGCCCTAAGAATTGACTCGACTTCCTTAATCACCTTTTTAGGTATGATGAACAAGGAAGACCAAAAGGTTTGGATGGAAAAGAGGACATTTGAGATTAATTGAACCCTACCAGCATAGGTGAGATCTCGATTAGTCCATGTCTTAGTTCTTGCAACAATGCTGTCCACTAACCTTTGGCAATCGGCAGCCTTGAGTTTAGTGGAGAGGAGAGGGACACCTAAATAACTGACTGGAAGGATACCCTCTTGGAACCCTAAGACAGCCAAAATGGCCAGTCTAGTGCTTGGATTGACCCCGGAGAAGAAAATGCTACTCTTCCTCGGGCTAGGAGAAAGACCCGACATAAGCTGAAATTCATTGAGAGCATCCTGAATGTGATTGACAGAGGTTAGGTCACCCTTGCAAAATAGCATCAAATCATCAGCAAAACAGAGGTTAATTAATTTGGTACGTCCACAACGCCAATGAAAATGGAAACCAGGGAGAATGGATTTTTCCTTAAGAAGACAAGTGAGAACCTCCATAACTATTACAAATAGATATGAAGATAAGGGATCACCTTGTCTCAGTACTTTTTGACCCAAAATGTGGGTAGTGACCTCACCATTGATACTAAGAGAGTAATTAGCTGTAGTAACACAAGCTTGAAGCCACTTGATCATTAGGGGGTGGAAATTCATGGAAGTCAGAACATCCCAGAGGAAATCCCAACGGACATTATCATACGCTTTCATAATATCTACTTTCAGTGCACATCTGGGAGACGATGAGAATTTATGATACCCTCTCATAAGCTCCTGAGTAAGAAAAATGTTATCAGCTATCCGCCTTCCTTTAACAAAACCTGATTGGACAGGATCTATTAAGAGAGGGAGGACAGACTGCAGTCTTCTGGCTAGTATTTTAGAGATGCATTTATAGATAGTGTTGCAACAGGAGATAGGTCTGTAATCCCCTACTTTAGATGGATTAGAGACCTTGGGAACAAGAGCAACCAATGTTGAGTTGGCCTTCCTAGGCAGCTGGCCAGACCTGAAGAAGGCTTTAACAGCTGCAGTGACTTCATGGCCAATGATAGGCCAAGCTCGCTTGAAGAAGCCAGCATTGTAGCCATCCGGGCCAGGGGCCTTATTATGGTGAAGAGACCGAAAAATGTCCCTAATTTCAAGGTCAGAAACATCTGCAAATCATGGACAGTTTTTGTTCATCAGATAACCTCCTACACAGAACCTGTTGGATTCTTGGAAGACCATGATAAGGAGAAAAGTGAGCTGTACCTAGTAGGTTGGTGTAGTAACTAACAAAGCTTGATTTGATAACACCAAGATCATGAGTGAGAGACCCATCCTCCAACACCAGACTAGTAATCTTACTTCTATTTCTGGTGTTACTCACAGATTTAAAGAAATATGAAGTGCATTGGTCTCCAAGCTTTAACCATTTAATTCGGGACTTTTGTTTAGCTATGCTTTCCTCAGCTCTAAGCAACGTGAGGAACTGTTTATGGACCACTCTTTCCTGATTAATAATAGAGAGATTAGAAGGTTGACTACCCAAGTCTTTCTGTAAGGACTCAAGAGCTTGCCTAGCGTCCGCTACCATCTTAGAGACATCGCTAAAATCTCTATTATTAATAAGCTTAAACTCATTTTGCAACAATTTGAGCTTCTCACATACACAAAACATTGGATTGCCAATAATCACTTTCCTCCAGACACGTTGCACCACATGTAGAAACTGTGGATGCTCAGATAGGAAATTGAAGAACTTAAAAGGCTTAATGGGCCTCCTAGGAGCAGGGGTGATGCATACAATACATGGAGAATGATCGGAAATCCCTGGAGTGGGAAAATGAGCTGTAGAGCAACTAAAGACTTTCATCCACTGCTCATTAACGAGAGCCCGGTCCAATTTGGTGGTGACAAATTGACTAGGATCCTGTTTATTAGCCCATGCGAAAAAACAACCAGTATATCTTAAATCATCCAACTCGAGAGCGTACAAACACTGATTGAACTCATCCATATGAGAGGGCCAACAAGAAGTGCCCCCATATTTGTCGTTGGGGAATCTTATAGCATTAAAATCTCCCAGAACTATCCAAGGAAGTGAGGTGCCGAAACGTTGGAGACTAGACCAGAGTGTCCGTCTATTTATGTAACTATTAGACCCATAGACAAACGTTGCCAAAAAGGGGACCCCTCCACCCGTAGGATGCACCTCACAATGGATGAATTGATCAGATTGATCCAAAACCTGGACTTGCATGAGACCAGGATCCCAACACACAAAAATTCTACCAATGGGTGCATGAGAGTAGTTGTTCACAAAATCCCATTGAGGACAGACAAATTTAATTACTCTAGAAGCAGCATCCTCCTTAATTTTATGTTCTAACAACCCCAAAAGTGAAAGATGATTTCTATTTACAAAAGATTTAACCTCATTTTGCTTGATAGAAACATTGAGACCTCTAGTGTTCCAAAATCCAAGGTTAATGGGTTGTATAGCCATAAAATAATCAAGCAAAATATAAGTAAACAACAGAAATGGAAGTATAGAATGCTGCCTTAACAAAAGGATACGGGTGGTTTAATTCCTTCCACTGCTTAAAGCAGATGATGCCTCCTTAGCATGCTTCCGCAGCCGCCTTTTGGTAGACTTGGAAAGATGTTTATTAAATCCAGTGTCTCCATTGGAATACAGGATAACAGGTTCCCCCGTAACCCCTGGAGCCAAAAGATCAGGTGGTTCAGGGGTTAGGGGGATCTCAAGCTCAGAATGAGGTGTAGTCAAGGACTTTGCTGCTTTAGATTGACTCGATGCCTCACCCTCCTGCTTGCTGCAAACCACCCCTTCCAGGACCTCTATTAGCTCATCCTCAGAATCACTGAGCTCTTCCCCATTTGAAAGCTCAATAGAATTGGGGATGCTGACTTGTGGAGGTTGGACACACTCAGCCAATAATTTCCCATTTCCCACTTGAGCCACAGTATGCACGGCTGCCTTTTGTTTCCCATTTTGAGCAGTAATCTCCTGTTGCTTTTCATTCTCCACTTGAGATACCAGTTGAGAAGCAAGCTGGGATTTGCTAGCACATTTATTCGTGTGATGACCAAAGACATGGCATATGTCACACATGGGCGGAAGAACTTGATACTCAACCGACACAACTGATTCCCCTGCAACGATAACTGTGATTTCATCAGGAAGAACTTGCTCAGCACTCACTTCAATACATACTCGAGCCTTTGTGGACTGGGTATGTAATAATCCGGGCTGCTTAGCAGTTTTAGCTGTAGCCTGATCTACATGCAGAGGCTTGCCAATTGTACTAGCCACTCTGCCCAGGCACTCCTGATTCCAAAGTTCAAATGGTAAGTCATGCAGCTTGACCCAAGCCGGGATGTTGGAGGGCTGGGCCTGAGCTGGCTTCATCATCCTGTGCCAGTCCTTGAGAACAAGATACTTCTGAGAGAAGAAATAGGGGCCCCCTTCGAGAACCTGCAGTTTAGCTTGTTCATCCTTGAACTCAAACAGATAGAACCCAGCTACATTAGTTTTAACAGCGACAAAGAGTTCTTTCCATTGGTTACGAGCAGTGGCAGCCAGCAAAGGATAAGGCATTGGACCATAAAGAAAATGACCAATCAGATACTTATTCCATTTCCCCACCTCAGTTAATTCAATGTCTATTTCAACGATGGCTTCCTTTCCCTTCTGCAGGTCAGGAAAATATTCCAACTTCATGTCCAGAGAAGGGCTCTGAGATTGTAAAAGAGAGGCCCAGTTCTTAGGTTTAGGTTTAGCAGAACCAGCACTTTGTTTGGAATTGAATGGATGAGATTGGATAGGGCGAGCCTGGTTACGAAATGAGGTCTGGTGATGTTGATCAGATATAGGGTTGTCTTGAACTCGGGAATGATGTGTAGCAGCAGGTATATTTTGCGTAGAAGAAGAAGGAGCAGAATCCATAACTGGATGGTGTGAACCAGGAGCACGGTTCCCAGTCCTCGGCCGAGTTTCATCTACAGTATAACCCATATTGGGATCTCCTTCCACATAAGGATTTCCTCTGGCATTGTACAAGAACTTAGGGTCAGAGGGAGATGGTTGTACCTGTTTTTGATGATTCATAGACAGAGAGGCATCGCCTTGTAGCTTGGTGGCTCGTTCTTCTGCTTCCCGTATTAGGGCTTGCTCAAAGACCTGCTGGAGCTTCCGAGATGGACTAGAAGATTTAGCCAATTTCGGACTGA
Organism: Rhododendron kiyosumense; assembly: GCA_019656275.1. Classification (NCBI taxonomy): domain Eukaryota; kingdom Viridiplantae; phylum Streptophyta; class Magnoliopsida; order Ericales; family Ericaceae; genus Rhododendron; species Rhododendron kiyosumense. The sequence continues at coordinate 23,712 of BPLS01025967.1, forward strand.
ACTCCCCCAACACTCCTAACTCCTCCGTAACTTTGAGATTTAGGGTTTCTTGATCCGACGAACTCAGTTGGGATTGGCGGAGGGGATTCGGTAGCTCAAAGATCTGAGAAATGCAAGGGACCTCAGCGAGAAGGTTTGATTTAGGATCGGATTGCATGAGTGGAGGTTGAGATGGAGATACAACATATTCGACCACCGCACAATCGAGCGATCGAGGGTCAGAGTTCATGAGATTTTGATGAGTGGGAGTTGAACCTCGGCGGTTTCTTCGAAGCTCATTAGAGTCGGTAGCTTTAAGCCCTATACCTTCAGCCATGGAGATTGAACCGTCTCCCATGTTGTACAGTACAGAGGTCGCCCAGATCGCCCAAATCGCCTAACCCATTTCAATCCTTGATCGCTGTAGCAGCCATTTCGCCGTCTGTTGCAGATAAAGAGGGCTAGAAATGTGTACTTGGAGTTTAAAAATCCTCTATTCTACACTACATATCTACGCAAAAACTCTCATTTCAACTCCCCCACTTACCAAAAACCCCCAAATCTGAAAATTCCCAAACCCTAGCTCAAAAGTTCCAACCTTTACCATGCCAAGGAGTGTGCCCGGTGGATCCTATTTGACTATGATTCCAACTCGGAATGTGCTGAAGACTGCTTGGTAAAAAAAGCTCTTATGCCAAGGCGTGCCAATCATTGAAAGCTTGAGAAAGTCAAAGAAGGAGAATCAAGAGATGGCCCAAAGGCAGGCCTGAATGGATCACCGGATGGATTGGTTGGCAAGGCGGTCAGAAGGGTCAACGAGCGAGCCGTATGCCCTGCCTCCAATAGTTCAAGAGGAGGACAGTGATGACTTCGCGGGAGGAGAGTTGGATTGGGAAAATGAGGACTAAGGATGAAGAAAATGGGGAGGAAAGAGAGAAATGGGAAGGAAGGAAGAAAGAGCGAAATGGAAAGGAAGGAAGAAAGAGGAACAAGAAGAAGGAAGAAACACCCGGAGGCCAGGGGCCTTTGTTAGAAATTCCTAAATTTGGTCAGGGTCTAGGATGGTTGACATGCCATTCACTCTATCTTTAGTATTTTGTTTATCAAGTCGGTGGTTAATGTTTTGTTCATATCTAGTATGTTAGTAAGTTGTGTCAAGTAGGAGCGTGTTCATGGTTAGGTTAGTTAGGGGTGTGTCAGCAGCCAAACTTGGATAGTTAACCGAGCTAACCTAGGTCGTCACCACTTTTGCAAGTTTTTCCCTTCCTATTGCTAACCTCAGTCAATATATGCTAATAAAAGTCCTTAGTTGATCCATAATGCACGTTTATTCCATTTGTGATTCAAAGTGTTATAATTAGCATACTTGGTTTGTGACATGCTTTCTTTTCCGTTGTTTAAAACTTTCAGCTGTTAGTTAAATTTCTGTTCAATAAGTGCTCTTCATAAAAAGGGCATGATCCTGCTTTTCATCATCGCCTATCTTCCGAGCACTTTTGTCGGATATGGTTGCTAGCTTATGTGTCACTTGCATGTGAGTTGTATCGTCCTTTCGTTTATGGATACGAGTCCTTTTAGTTTGCTTATCACTTGCTTTATGTTAAGTCATTCAATCAAGTTTTCAGCTGCAAGTTGTAGAATGAATGAATGATTAGATTTGTGAACTCTTGCTTAGTTAGTTGGTAATAAATATGAGCATGTGTTTAAGTTTTGCCAGAAGGATTGTATAGTTCAAAATGTTTCTTCTTGTTTTTCAATTTGCTAGGGACTAGCAAAGCTCAAGTTGGGGGAGTGATAAGCACTAGTTCTTGAGTGCTCAGGTCCATGGCTAAGCGCTCAACAGTGTTAGCAATAGCAGCTTTCTGTTTTGTTGTATATTCTGCCATCTCATGTTTATCATCATAAACTGTACACTGCACATATACATATACTCACAAATGTGTTTACTGTTTTCATTCCCCTTTATTGTTCCCCCTCCTTGCTTGTTTTAAGAATTAAGAAGCAAAATGATTTCGAAATCCCCATAAGCACTAAGTAGAGATTGGTTTTTATCTGGCAGGGGGCACCTTAAAATCATTTCCTTTTCGTAACCTACCTTCCGAACCTACGTTTTCTTTGGTTATGGGCTTTTCCCTATAAATCTAATTAACTTAAAAAATGTAGCAAAACACTTAATAAGGGTGGAATGGGTATTATTTGAACTCATCTTTAGTGTTTAGTGAGCCTTTGGAATTAGGTTGAGGGTGTAATAGTCTGGATGGAATGGGCGTGGTGTTCAGGGTGCTTTGGAGGGTAACCTTGACGGATGCCGACATCTCCAGGTTGAACCTCTTCTCGTAGCCTAGTTCCTCTGTAGTAGCTGTTCTCTTAAAGGTGAGTATTACGTTTGACTCTAGGTGAGTTTGGAGTTTAGAATCT
>BPLS01025980.1:0-17169 GCA_019656275.1 Rhododendron kiyosumense
ACATAACTTCTTACATACATATAGGGCTCATATATTGTAGTGTGTGTGGAGCCCACATATATGTGAGAGATTGTATAAGTTGTTGTGTTTAGATTGTCGTGTGAGTATCATTTTTTGTGTAGATATATGTTTCCTCCAAATCAATTGCATTACGCCATGTCGCCATGTTTTATTAATTTCAACCACGGTTTTGACATGTGTCGCAATACAATTGATTTGAAAAAAATAAATGTTTACACCGACAGAGTAAAGAATTCTCTATTATTATTATTAAAACTTGGAGGTGTTATGAAAGTACAATATAATTAAGGGGACTTAAATAGGAGTTCTATCCTTTATATTGATACTTAAGTCCTAATTCTTGTAGGCTTAAAAACTTATGTTTTTATCTTGAAATTTAAATAATATCCATTTAGCCTTTAATAATTGTTTACATTTTAATAGAGCCATTGCACGAACCATATTAAATAAGTGATAACTTTGTGAAGAAATTTGAGATGTCAAACTAACATAAAAAATTAGTTTAATGTCCTAAAATTCTTTACTATATAAGTAAAGAAATTCAAGATGTAAAATTGACTAAAAAAATTAGTTGTACATCTCAAATTTCTTTACCTATATAGTAAAGAATTTTAAAATCTTAAACTAACTTTTTATGTTAGTTTTACATCTCATATTATTTTGTCATGAATCCGAATGACTTTGCCATAATTTCTGTATTTTTGTTATGATTTTTGTATTTGTCATGATTGAGGGTGTTTTAGGTATTATTTAAATTTTAGGATGTCGACTTATGTATTCAAACCTAGTAATATGAACACCTAAATAAGTTTACGAAACAAGATGGCTATTTAATTTCTTTTATAATTAAAGATTACTGAAAGTAATTATAATACTGGATAAAAATATATAGGAAAAAAGAGGTGATTTTGAAACTCCACTTTTTGTTTTGTTTTCTCACATGATTAACATATAAAGTGGAGTGTCAGTGGCTAAAATTGGAGTGTCAAAATCAATTTCCATAGAAAATAGTTACTTCAAGAAATATCAAGAGCAAAATAGATCTTCAGGACCAACTATATTTTATTCAGTGTTTCCCTTGCTGACCATTTTCTTTTCGTGATATTCTTTTCTTTCTTGGTGGTTCACAATTGCTTTACATGATAGCCAATTTATAGGCAAGAAAAAGGAACAACCTAAGAAATAGGTTGGCTTGAAATAGTGAAGTTTGTCTCCTGAAAATTTACTGTGATCAGGCAATAATTTCACAACACTCCCCCTTAAATGACCACATATTAAGAATATGCCTCGTTAAAACCTTGTCAAGAAAAGCCACATGGAAAAAACCTTTGACAAAGGAAAAAGAGTACATCATTCTTGTTTCTATTGCAATATGGCTTTAATATTTAGATTGCCTCATTAAAATTTTGCTAAGGAAAAATCCAATGGGACAAAACTATAGACTAAGGAAAAAGAGTGCAATCATTTCCAAATCGTTGACTCCCCCTCAAAACTGCAAGATAAATTTTTTTGAGTCAACGGATTCCAATATTGTTATCCAGTTTCTTAATTGTTGTGACCAGTAATGCCTTCGTGAATAAGTCTGTTAGATTTGCACTAAATCGTATTTGTTGAATATCAATATCACAATTTTTCTGGAGGTCATGAGTGTAGGAGAATTTTGGCGATATGTGCTTAGTTCTATCTCTTTTGATTTGCGTGATACATGCGACGTTATCTTCATATAATATTGTCGGATGATCTTTGATTCAAAGACAATTCGCTTTTTCCGAATGTGTTGAATCATTGATCTCAACTAAATACATTCACGACTTATTTCATGAATCATGATAATCTCAAAGTGATTAGAAGAAGTAGCAGTCAATGTTTGCTTTACAGAATGCCACAAAATAGTTGTACCACCGCAAGTGAACACATATCCTATTTGTGATCGGGCTTTATGTGAATCTAATAAATAACCAGCATCTACATATCCGATTAATTGTGATGTTGATCCATTTGAGTAGAGCCTATCATTGAGAACAAACCTCTTGATATTTTTCCTTCTTTCCTCATGCTTGGGCCGCATCTCAATGTGAGATTGCTTATGTATCCCAATCAGGGAATCAGGCCTTTTAAGTAATTCCAAAGTCACAACCTTTGAGGTTGGGTTTCCACTCTTAGTTTTTTTTCTCACATGCTCTTGATTTTGCCTAGGTTACTTGATAGAGTTTGAGTCCCAAGCGAGTTTTTCTTTAAATGCCTTAACTTTTGCCTAGGCTGCACTTTTGCAATTTCTTACCTTAACAGGCTTTGCTCTTACTTTTGCTTGGATTTTTGGATTACCCAACAAGCATTTCTCACAAAAGGATTTCTGTACTTTGGAGAGGAATTTGGTGGAAATGTTTTTCTGAATCTCCTTCATGTTTGTACTTTCACAATGGGCTAGCTATCTCTAAGTGTTCTTGCGGAGATAGCGTATTCTCTCTAAGTTTTAACAAAAACCTAGTTCTAAGTAATCAGGATTCGTCCCTACTTTCCTTTTTGTCAATAATCATGAATAATTTGATTATTAAAAACTCCTTTCTCTGGCAAAGAGACTATAGTGTATTAGCAATTGCAAATTCAAGATCCAAATCGTTTATTAAGCATAAAATGGAAAGATAAAACGATAATTCATTTTAACCATAGAAAATGCCCAAACAGGGGCCTAAAACATATCCTAGCTTGATTTAGGAAACACAAATAATGTTTAATGATTTTGTCATGTCATGATCTTACAATTACTGCAGCATCTCAGGGTTTGCTCCTCTTTCCTTCCCTTTCGCAGTTTTATACTCTTCTTCACCCTCTCATTTGCCAAACAGAATCTTTAGGTCAAATCCAGCTAGCACCTTGATCTAGTCTTCGAGGACGGGGGGTGAGTTTGTTGGTTCTTCTTCCATGTCACTATCAGTCCACTCTTGATCAAAGAAGATTTGCATCCCAGGATATCTTTGCTTGGTAGTTAGATCTTCCCATGTTTCTACAAAAAAATGGGAAGTCCTCACCTTCTCTCACAAACCAACCGTTGAGTGTCTTGGGGACTACAAGTGCCTTTTTCTTGATTATGCTTCCTTTTGCTTTAGCCTTTTCCATACTTTCTTTTCTCTTCTCCTCTATTCCAGCCTCTGTTGGGGTGTAGCCAAGACCAAAGGCGTATTGATTATGTGGGGGATCAATCATTTGAGGGATGGCTTGTGATCTTTTGCCCAAACCCAACCCAGGGAAGTAGTTCTACTTCTTCATCATTTGTATGGCGGGGGTGCTTACGTAGAAACTTTTTCAGCCATCAAAGCTTGCACGAAAGTTGCTTCTTCAAGACTGAACCCAGTAAGAAAAGTTTCCTCTGCCTCGGCTCCACTTCTTGCACAGGTGATTTAGAATAAGCTTGGATTGATGAGTCCCTTAGGATGGTCGTGATCCTTCCATCTGCTGCAAACTTAACCTTTTGATGTAAAGTGGAAGGCACTGCCCCAACATCGTGTAGCCAAGGCCTTCCTAGTAAAAGATTGAAGGTAGCTGGTATGTCCATGACATGGAATTCCACATCTCTCTTGATCCTTTCCACTTTCAACGGTAGGGTAACACATCCAACCACTCTTCTCTTTGAATTGTCGTATCCCCTTATGCCTTAGCTTGAAGGACATATGTTGGCGGTGCCTATTCCCGGCTTGTCGAAGGTTCTTTAAGGGCACACATTCAAAGCGGATCCATTATCCACCAAAACCAACGAGATCCACTTAGTGAGACACTTAAGGGAGATGTATAGGGGTTTGTTGTATGCAAGACCTTCAGGAGGTAGATCCTTGTTAATAAAATCTACTGTTGGTTTTAGGGCTTTGGATGCCTTTATGAATCCTACCAAATCCTCAGGGGTAATATCAATGGGAACTTTTGTAACGCCCCTAAATTAGGTACGTTAAGGGATTATTTATTACAGAAATAAAGTGAGTCATTGCTCATTATTACAACACAGCTCTCATAAGAGCATTTGAAATACAAAAGAGATAACAAAAGTGTAGCGACCCGGATTTTCGACCCAATTTTTTTTTAATATAAATTTATATTATTAAATTCCTAATTCAATAATTAATTAGATTGAATAATTAAAATATATTATTATATGTATAATCGATATTATTTACACTATTGTATAATTATATATTTATACTTTAGATATACAGGGAGTCAATGATTGATATTTATCTCTTATCTATCTTATCTAAACCCTAACTAGAACTCTATTCAAATTAAGTCTCCACTTCCCTCTCAAACTCTATTACCTCCATCTTTATCCTTCAAACTACTTCCCACATCTCTCATCTTATACATAAACGTGTCCACATACATTCTCACCATATACATAAATGCGTCCACATACATTCTCACCCTACACATACACAAGTCCACATACATTAGAATAAAAGAAAACCCCACCAAATGTGGCACTTGTCCCATATCCCTCTTATCATTATCAGTATCCTTCTCCTTCACTCTCTTTCTCCATTCCATCACTTCCACACTTATCATCTCACATTCTCACTACCTTATTCTCTCTCTCTCCCACATACATACATGTCCATATACATCCCATTTTAAAACCACCAACAGTTGCCACAAAATATGGCTACAGTTCCCTCTCTCACTCATCCTCTTGGCAACCCCTCTCCCTCATCTCTTCCGATTTTCTCTCTCTCTCACACTTCCCTTCCATACTCCACCACCTCTATGCTTATCCTCCCACACTCCAACTACCCCACTTTTATCCCTAAAAAAAATAAACCACCCCACCTCCTCCTTTATCTCGGCACATAAATAGAGAGGAAAAAGAATCCAATTCCATTTTTTTTTCCCTAGAACTAACCAGCCATCATGATCACTTCCATTAATATTATTCCTTCCTTTCTTTCATTTTATTTTTTTCCCTTTACTGTGCTATTAACAGAGATAGAAGGCTACGTGGATAGAAGGCTACGTCATATACCTTCTTCCATTCCTCCTCTTATTCTCCTTCACCATTTCGGCCACAGAGATAGCCCCGTTCCGACTTGGAAACGATGGTCCCCGAATAGCCTTGTTCCTCTCTGAAACATCTCGGAAAATAGTCCCATTTAAGCTCCTAGGAACCGCCCCAATACAGCTGCAACCCGGCCCCGTTCAAGCTTCGAAACTGCTGCAAATTAGCCCCAAAAACCAGCCCCGAAACAATCCCGTTTCACTCTGAAAACAGTCTCGGATTGGCCACCCCGAGGTCCCCGTTCGGGTCGCCTTCTCCGTTTGTCGAAAACCCACCAAAACCATTCACTGCAGTTCCGACCAAACTCGAGGTAGAATAATCGCTTCTCTACTCTCTCCTAAGTATACTAAGTATTTACGTATTGGTATTTAACGTTTCGGAGTAGGAGAAATCGAGCCCGACGTCGCACGGTATTCCCATATTTTCGTTTCAAATGGTTACTGTACAATAGATGTTTAGTTTAAAAAAAAAAACAAAGATGTTGATATTACACTTATTCCCCTGGGTTTCTTTAGTTTATAATTTCAGTCCAAAATGACGTGTTTTGTCCACTTGTGATTTTAATTTGTAGTTATATATACATGCAAATGATAAATAATTTCATAATCACATTGCTTTGGTTTAAATTGAATATAAGATAGAAATCTTACTTATTTGAGAATAGAACAATGTATATAAATACTTACAAGAGTCATTTGGATATTAGAGTTTTACAAATATTAATTAATAAATTGCACTCTTAGATTTTGATACCGTAAGTTGCCGTAATGGATCAACTTTATGATTCAATAATTATAGGGGTACGTTAGTTCTTAAGAAGTTGTCCAAGTACGTTATTAAAGCTAAGCCTACGAAATTGTTAATAACACCTTTGAAATTAATAAAAACTATAATTAATTTACTTGTTCAACGAACTTTAAGGGCATCGGCTCAATCATAAAATATTATGTGTTTACTTACTCGCACAATATTATTTAATATGTACTTTTATCTCATTGAAATGTATCATGCTCTGAATTGAGCAGTTATTGATTGTATCATGTTCGACGTGCTAGAATGGACTTAGGTTCACTGGGGTGGTTACGAGTAGAGAATCATGTAGACGATGTTGAGTAAATGAGAATTGGTAAAGTGTTGAAAGTGTGAGTGTGTGGATTGTGATTTGAGCCATGGTGATGGCAAGGGTAACCTACGGGGCCCTGTGTTGAAATGGGTTACCTGCGGGGCCCAGTGACGATATTTTGGTGACCCTAACGTATGATACGTCATGGGCAGTTCCAAAGGGTAATCGTGCCTTGCAAGGCCAGCAAGGGGGATTGTCTCATGACACGGTCATAGTTAGAGGCTTAGGAATGGTGGCGACCCTAATGTATGGTACGCCATGGGAAGTTCCAAAGGGTAATTGTGCCCCCTGTTATGGTCTTAAATGAATTCATACGAGGTACATAACTTAGGTGAATTCATTTAGAACCCCGTGTGTAGGACAGGCAAGGGGGGGATTTTCCATGACACGATCATAGTTAGTGGATGTGGGAGGAAAGGATCTCGTGGAGACGATCCTTAGATTTCATGTAAGATGATGGATAGTAAAGAAAAGACGATGTGTTATTATTCTGTATTTTCTGTGTATCATGAATTATTATATTGTTGGAGTGCTAATTGTAGAGTAAGGGGTTGGTAGGGTTAAGATTATTCTACTGGGTGAATTATCACTCACGGATACGTTTGTATTCTGGCAAATCGTTTGCTTCGGCGTTCAATTTGCCAGAGTGTGCAGGATTCCACAGTGGAGCAGTTGATACAGGTGGGATCCCTAGAACGAAGTCTGGGCCAACATTGCTTGGAATTCGTGTCAAAACTAGAGTCGCTCTGGAGTTACTTTTGTTAGATAAATATACATAGAATTTCTTTGTATTATTTTGAAATTGTAATTTTTGTATAAGGATAAATGGGGGCCTAGAAGTTTGTAAATTTCAGCTTATTTTAAGAATAATGCAACCGAAATTCCTTGAAAAATCGGGGCGTTACAAAAAGGGAACTAAGGTTCCTACTCTACGGCTCCTCTTGTTCCTCCAACCTAGCGAGTTCTTCGGCTCCGAACGCCTCCAAGGTGAATAGTTCGCCATGTTCGTCTATCAGATCTGACATATTATACCGGCGTCGCCACCCATATAATATGCTAGGGTCACCACAAGGTAACACCATGAGCTACGAAGGCTCAATAGTAAAATCCTATTTACTAATCCTTAACTTATGAACCAATATCATAATAAAATATCGAGTTCCACATGATACGTATATAAGCAGTAACAAAAGGCAAAAGCAATATCATATCCACATTCATTTCATAATTATCGTTGGTGTCCAAGATCCTCGAAGTTCTTCCTACGTAACCCATCGTAGACCGTGTTGTTATAACTACCTTTCTTTTCCAAAGTCTCCTTTTTAACTCACCCAATCTCGGTTCCGCCGCGCCGGGTTCCCGAGCATCCTCACAACGGTTCCGCCGCGCCGGGTTCCCGTTGGCACACAAAACTTGCATTGGCTCCTCTCCACGGATAACCAAGCCATATTACCAACAAGGCTACCACGTCTGGCCCTATTGGCAATCTTCACAAAGGGCTACCAAGTTCGGCCACTTTGTGGTTTTCACAACCCACGCAATGGGCTACCAAGTCCGGCCACATTACGAGTTTTTATTCACACAACGGGCTACCAAGTCCGGCCACGTTGCGGTTTTCACAATCCACACGATGGGCTACCAAGTCCGGCCACATCACGGTTTCAAAACACATCTCATCATTATCCACACCCTAGGTGTTATGTTTTTACTCTCTCGGTTCTTGTGTCTTGTTTACATGCAAAGACTCCGTGATAGGACTTTTCTTATCAACAAACATTTTTCAAAACTTGAAACTAATTTATCACGATCATCTAACTCCGAACTACTTAGCATGCTTGAATCACCAAGAACTAACATAAAACATGCATTTCCAACATTTAATTGAAAGATAACCTTATCTACGATCAAGTAACTTCCCAAACAACATGCGATTTATACAATACATAGAATTAGAGTGAAAAACTATTTTATACTTGGAAAAGTAGGTAAGGATAACTACCGTTCCTCTAGGCGGTATCGGCTATGGAAGATTGGTCATTGGTTTTGGATTTCGGCGGCGTAACGGCCTCCGGTTTGCTTCGAAAGGAAAAGAGTCGTACTTTCTTTTCCTAGAAACAACTTTCTAACTTAACTAAGCTACTTTTAGAGATCTAAGAGTGGTATTTGGAAGTGGTTTAGTGGTTTTGCTCAAGAACTCTCAAGAACAAGAGAAATTCTTGAACTTTGATCAAGAATACTAGAATTTCTAGAGAGAAGGAAGAGCTATTGCTTGAGGTGTGAGTTCAAAGCATGGAATGGCTTGCTATTTATAGGCAAACTTTGGCCCTCTCCGCTCTCTCAAGGCCGGCCCCCCCCCTCTCTCTCTACTTCAAATTTTGACACATGTAAAGCTATCTTTGGAAGATCAAATCCAATCCTAGGCTTGCAAGGCTATGATTTGTACCAAGGATTTGTTTCTTGGAAGATTTGGAAGAGAAAGAATAATTTGTCAAGATTTGGTTTTAAACAAATCAAAGAAGTACATTGGAGGATAATGGAGGTGGTTTCTTAGCTAGGAAGAATAACCATCCAAGGATTTTGAAGTACCTTAGAAGATCAAGCCAAGTACCAATCAAATCTCTCCCTCTCTCTCTCTCCCCATTCGGCCCTCTCTCTCTCCCTCTCCTCTCTTGCTTTCTCAAGGTACAATATATATATATATATATATGTATATACAAGGTACAAGAAACAATAAGCAAAGGGTACTTTTGTACCAAGAGATCAAAGGACTTAAAAGACTAAGATTTTTCCCTTTAAATAATTCAATTAGCACATGGTACTTAAGGTAATACTTTAACCATCTAGTACTTAAATAATATATATACATGTACTAATGTATCTAGGAAGAATCAAAATCCAATAAAAATAATACCAAGGGTACTTTAGGAATCTTAGTACTAAGTACTTTATATTAAAATAATGGGTACTTAACACATGGGTTTAAAAGGAAAGATTAAACTAATAACCCCATGTACTAGGTGAAAGACCAAGCCTTTTACCCAATGGATAATAACCTCCGTAACTCTTATTATCCAATGGATAATAGTTGCTAGGGAGATTATATATTAAAATAATCAAAAAAGTACTTTAAAGTAATTAAAAAGTTTAATTTTTTATAACTATTAGTACTTTGTTCAAATCTTCCATTGAATCCTTTTAAAATAAAGAATTGGGTTTCTATTATCCAATGGATAATAGTTCCCCTAACATTTGTTGTCCAATGGACAAAGAATAAAACCAAAAATATTTAAAAGAAAATGAATAATCAATTCTTTGTCTAGGGTTCAAAAGGGGCAAAACGGTCATTTTGCGGTTAGGGAAAAGTAATTAGATAACTTCCTAGCTTAGTTACTCCAACTAGCCAGTTAGAAGCTAACTAGGCTTGCTAAATGGGCTAAAGTGCAAGAAACGAAAGTTTAATGGCAAAAACGTAATTTTGACAAACCACAAGGAAATTAAAATAAAATTCAAATATTTAACGAAATTTTTAACGATAAAAAATCAGGGTCGTTTCAACTTTGGCTTTTCCCAACGTCTTAATGATGGAATTACGGTGCTCATAAGAAGACAGGAGCAATCCCCAGATAAAGATATCAGCTTGGATTTTCTTCAGTTTTTTCATGACCTGTCTTCTTCAGGTTCCACCATTTGACTTTCCTCTTCTTCTTCCATTACTCGGGTTGTGGCCGAGCTTTCTCCACTAAGCTTAAGAAGTTTGTACACCCTTCCACTTCGAGTGAGATGGCATATTTCTTCTTGAGTGCCCCATGGGTCCATTGGCTCAATTCTTTTAGTTTCCCAATTGCTTGGCAGGGATTGGCACATTTCCAACCACCAATCCCCATTGTCAATTGCATAGATGTAAGGGGAATTGGACTCTTCTTCAGGACACCTATTATCCTCAAGGAAGAACAAAGATGGTTTGACTTAGGTACTTGGGATAATGTATTGGGTAGGATTATATGTGGAGTTATAAGATAGGCTTATAAGATTGATGTTTTGAGGTGGTGGTTCAGCATTGTGAGCGGGGAGTGGGTTGAATTATACGTTGGATTTGGGTGGCTTTATAACTTGGCTATCAATGAGATCTTGGATATCATGACGGAGATGCATGCAACGATTTGTCTCATGCCCAGGGTGTTGGTGTAAGCACACTGTTTGCTAGCATCATAGTTTGGGCCATGAGGTGGCTGAGGTGGTGGGTTGTTCATAAGTTTCAGATGCCCATGACTGCTCAGAATGGTTTAGGCTTGGGATGAGGTTATATAGAATGGGTCAAAGTTGTGGCGAGGACGATTTGAGTTTCGGGAAGAGCTAGTTTGGAAAGGGTCTTGAGGCAAAGTTGGGTCAAGGGTGTTTACGGAGGTATGAGAAGTACGGGTACAAAAAGTTTTCTTTGGTGGAGGTGGAGCTTCTTCTTTCCCAATGAGCCCCAGCTTGACTCCATCTTCAATCTGTAACCCAGTCGCATGTAGGTGCTTAAAGTCGGTGATAACCTGAGATACTTGGACTGCAGATTTTTAACAACTATCTTTACTTGATCTTCCTCAAAGGCATAATTCTTCATCTTAGCGACTCTCTCTCCATCTAGCCACAAAGGTAGCAAAGTCTTTGTTCAACTCTTGCTTGGTCATTTCTAAATCACGGGTGGTTAGCTCAATTTGGACATTTTATGCGTATTGCTTGACAAAAGCATTGGCAATTTGTAGCCAAGTTTGATAGTGCACAAATTCCAAAGTGAGAAACCAATCGAGAGCACTTCCGGTGAGAGTTCTTTGAAACAGTTGAGTGATGAGCTCATCAGTCAAGCCCATCGGCTTCAGAGTGTTGATAACACGGCAAACATGGCTGGTAGGATTACCAGTCCCATTAAACTTCTCGATGTTCGGCATCTTGAACCTTTCAAGCAGTTGAGATACTGGGAAGAGGCAAAGTCCTTCAAAATCTAGGATTTGGCCCCCTTGTGAACAAGCCAAAGCATGCTTGATTTCTTTGACTTGATTGGCCAGCTCGGGACTTTCTGTTGTTATCACTTTAAGAGGATTTTCCTCTTCCCTAGCGTTTTCTTCGTCTTCAGCATCTCTTGCTGCTTTTTCTACTAGCAAAGTAGCAATTTGAGCTTGGAGATCAGTAATAGTAGCGTCATTGTTTGCCATTCTTGAAATGGGAGTGGGAGAATAGCCTGGTGAAGCTTGGGGGTTGGTAGATGATCAGGTTTGCTGAGAAGATGATCGCGAAGTCCCAGGAAGTGATTAGGACCATTGCGGTGAGGGTGTTTTGACAAGCGAGGATGGCTGCAAAGACCTCTGTTTAGCATGGTTTCGGGTGTTGTAAGAGTATAAAACTGGGTATGGTTGCTGCTTTAATCTACTTATCGTGCCTGCTTTGAAAAATAGAATACCTGTAAGTTAGTACTGGGCTGTGTAGGGTTAGGATTTGGGCTGAAAATCCCAACCCTTCTGCACAGAAAAAGATGTTATAATAACAAATTATATAGGGTGTGAGAAAGAACTTTTACAAACAAATGCAAGCATATTCCTAGCCCGTAGGTTCCTGTCTTATTTTGATAAGTTCTATGGCTCTCTAGCACATGTAAGGTTTGGGTAGTCTCAAGGGTGCTCCGTTGTCAAAAGGGCACCAGTTCTTTCACCAGCCCATCATAGACAGTAATCGGGTGATTCCTTTTTTAATATACAATTAGGTACAAGTGACTGTGGAGTTTGCTGGAACCCCTAACATAGCCCGTGACATGCCGGGATATTAAGTGAACTCAACGAAGTTGCCCGCTCGATGCATATGATAAACGAATTAAATAAAGTATGTATTAGTCCTATGTCGAACTTTCTGGTTATGGCTCTTAAGTCCCCAGCAGAGTAGCAAAAACTGTAGACACCTCCCAAATGGGGCATCTCCATACAGATTGATCGTTGGTTGTTTGCTTCATAAACCAAAATCGTGGACATTCCCATAGCTAGGAATATCGCCACACGATAGCGGTTATTGTCAAAACAGAGTCGTTACCTAGTTTATGAAAGTTAGGAAAAATAAATAGAGATTTCAGGTACGGGAGCCAAACGTACTATGAAGGGAAGGTGTTAGGCACCCCTTTTTACCTAGCCATGAGACTGGCCCATAATTGTTTGACATATGATTAATGCTTGCTTTATTTGATTCTAACACATAGTCTATTTTTAGCCTTTAACAGTTGATAAGGTGAGCCAATACAATGATTAAAAGCATGCATCAAAATAAGAAGAAAACAAATATGTCCCAGTAAATAGATTCCTCGGCCGGTGAATTGATGTCACGGTCGAGGAATCTTACTAGATTGATGTATTAGCCAAAGGATTGATGTCCTGACCGATGTTCTTCCTCACACTAGAACAGATACTTAACAAATGATCAAAATACTATGATTAATGCACAAAAACGTAAAAGAGATCAAACCATAGGCCCCTGGTCCTCACTACCTTGATCCCTCAGCTACTTGATTGCTTTGGATTAAAGGAGATTGACTGATTTGCTTCTCGAAAACCCTAGGGTTAGGGATTGTACTTCGGGGTTTGATCGTCGGATTGCGGCTGCCTTCGAAAAGTTAGGGCTTTTGTAGAGGGAGTATGTAACAATCCGACCCTGAGTAACATAGTATCCGTACGATTAATCTTGCTCTTATGTTTGATACTATAGGTTGTTGCTGGATTGTGTTAGAAAATTTTAAAAGTGTGTCCAACCACTTGATTAATATAGTCGGGATCCCGCTAAAACTTTTGAAACATTCTCCATATTTTTCTGAGATCGTTTAGTGAACCCACTTTGATCTCAAACCCGATTACTCCTTCCAAACCATTACAATTTGGCTGGTGACTTGATAATGCACATTTAAACCTAGGATGGCACGTGGCTGCTATGACTCAGCCAATTCTATGCATATAGCAACAAAACCCACCTCATTGAAAAGGAAATAAAAAACGAATTAGAAAGGGAAGAGGGCATTAGAGGAGAAAGAGGTCACCGGTCGGAAGAAAGGGGAAACCATCGACTGCCGTTTCGATCGCCGACTGCCACCATCACTTCCGATCATCACTCTCACCTCCAAACTTCTTCTCTACAAGTATATCTCTCATCTCTCTCTCAGTTTCTGGATTTAATTTTTGTATACAACAACATATCACTAATCTGCCATTTTTGGGACAGCTTCCGGGGTCGCCGTTGTTAGGCGATTTCTTACTGTTAAATTGTGAATTGGGTTTCAATTTCTTCATGAGATTTAAAGTACATTTGTAGCTTGTTCTTCTGCAGTTGAAATCATTTAAAAACGTTGAGAATTCAATTCACAATGAATTGTTGAAATCTGCTCTCCATTCTGAAAATCTGCTGTTGAACCAATTTGCACAGCTTTGTTATCTGTCTGTATCTTCATCCTTAGTTCGAATTGGATTCAAGTTCCTTCATGAGATATAAACTAGACTTGAATATTGATCTTTGAGCGTTGGAATCATTCAAAAATATTGAAGATTCAATTTATAGCGAATATTCGAAAACTGCTTTGCATCCTGATAGTTTGCTGTTTGACAGATTCATATAGCCTTGGAATTCATTTAGTTTTTCATTCTTAAAGTTCGAATTTGATTTCAGTTCCTTCATGACATTCGAACTTCATTCTGTTGCGCAACTTTTGACACCAAAATCACTCAAAGATATTAAGAGCTCGATCTATGGTGATTTCTGGAAGTCGGGCTGTTTTGTGTTGTTCCCGTCTGAAAATTAGTCACTTGTTTGGCTTCCCATGATGAATCTAATTAGAGTTTCGGTCTCCAACTATTTTCTTGAAATTTTATTGTTAGTTATCTATCATTGAGCGCTAGTTTCACCCTTTTTGGATCTCGAATGAATTAGTTATGATTTTTATATCAAAAGGTGTCGGTTTGGGACATTGATTGATCTTGGTTCCAAATCTCATGTTATTGCAACAATTTCCCCTTCAATTGATGAACTCATGGATGTTCTATGGCTTGACCAATACCTGTTTTCACCATACATCAATTGGCCGAATGTTCCTTGATCGAAAGAGCCTTGTTTTTAAAATCTTGACTTGTGAGTGGGCAGTCGGGTTCGATAGCTATAATTGGGTCATAGTTAGAGCTTTTCAATACTAGTGTGGCTTGTTATTGATTGTTCGTATCTTGGTAAATTAATAGGAGTTGAATTGGAGTCCTGAAGCTACCCGCTTGCTAGCCATCACTCGTCTATACTCTAGTGACCACTGTGAGTATATAAATGCCTTAATTACCTTATTCGCGTAAACTGTCATCTTTTGATAGTTTTAAAAGTATGATAAAAGCTTGAATTAATGTTGTTCAAATATTGGCTCTTTACGAAATCCATGGAAAGCGGTATCTTTTGACACTATAACTATCGAAATGGTATATGGATACGGCGTCCGGTCCTCAACGGACGATAAAGGAATTGTGGGTATTTGGAGATATAAGGTGGTGTTGGAACGTGCACCAGGCGTTCATTTGGGTACCATGTGCCCGTGATTTGATATCATTTCACTGCCACCAGCTGGCATTCGGGGTCGCTCCCTGATAAGTACTGGTTGATCCGTAAGTACCGTTTCGAATATTATGAAAATCTGATTTGTTGAACTCCTACCGTTCCTATCTTTTATGGGTAGACCTCTTACGGTCATTGTTACATGGTTATCAATGAGCTAATTACCTTGTTTTTAGTACATGAGTTTGAACCTTTGCAAATCTTGCTAAGCTAAATTTATTCCATGGAAATAATGTAATTTTGGTACTTTATATATTCATACGAGCTTATCGCTTATGAAATTTTAAATCTTTTTTTTACAGGCGATACAAAGTAAATACGCGAAGGACTTAGTTATCTTTTGAAGTTTTGCTTGGCCACTTACGATGTTTCTAGGAGAAAGTTTTGTGGGCTACCATACGCTTGGCTAAGAATTGTACATATTTCTTTACTTTCGAACTTTGTAAATATTGTGGATTTTGGACTTAGTAGCCTTTCTACTTTCAGTTGTTATAAACACGTGTAAATTAGAAATGCTCTGGTATGTTGTGCTACAATGGAACAGGTAATTATATACTATAGTTTTGAAAATCATAATTTGGTTTATTGAGAGGCCTTAGGAGGATGTTAATCTTCTGGCCGGTCATGTGATATAACCCTCCCTGGGTTGGGTCGTGACAATTAACCACAAAGAAAGCTTACTACTGTAATGTCACATTTTTCAACTGAGATTGGTTCCCTGCAATTTTAATGTTACCACATTTACCATTTTGATTACCACGACTGAGATTGCATTTTTGGAACTAAAGGAAACCTACCATTTTTATTTAAACTTCTATTGACATTTGACAAAAAGATTGAGGTTACTGGTATATTTGGAAAAATACCCCAAATCACAGGATGATTAAAATGGTAAATGTGGAAAATATGTTGACATTCACAATTAGTGCAATCAGCTAGCCGAAATTAAAGGAAATAAGATTAATCTTTGCTACTTCAAAGATTTAAATTTTGATTATACCTTCTATTTAGAAGGTCCACGTTGTTCACGGTTTGTTTGTCACAGGCATATATTTTCCACGTTTTCCAACTTTTGAACGACCATTATCAATAGTAAGGTAAGTTTGATTTCTTGAACAATTTTTTTTTCAGTTTTCATGCAAGGGATTCAAACATAGAAGAATTTTTTTTTAGTTCTCATGCAAGTTTGATTTTCTTCTGGAACGATTTCTACTCATATTTCTTTTTACTTTCTACTAAAATTTTACTGCAATAACTGAAAATAAAAATATGTTTAGAGAAATTCTGTGTCGAGCTTAAATTCGAGGTACTATTAATGTTTGTTCTTTTTTGGATTGGAGGGTTTTCTTTTTAATCTTTGTTTTGGTATGTCGGTTTTCTTCGCAATCGTGGCACAACATATATCCAATTTCTTCACAATCGTTCTGAATTTCTTTTTTGAAATGGAGGGTTCTCTTTTTAATCTTCATTTTGGTATACCGTTCTTTTTTCTCCCTTTCCATTCATTTCTTTTAATGTGAATTGATTACATTCATTTTATGCTTGGAAACTTTATGGCTTTCTTGATGATTCAAAAAAAATTAATTAGAAGACTTTAATTGAATACAAATTAAAAGACAGTATGCTAACATTTTCCAAAGTCAGAAACTTCTTAGCCATAGGGTACCCGGATGATTCGGACATTTAATCAAATACTTGGGATGCTTACGCTATCTATGTAATACGGAAGAGCCGTTTTTTGAATTCCTATATTTTGGAACGATTACTATAATCAAGGAATGGATGGAGATTTAGGCAAATCGTTCAAGGAAGGTCTAGGTCACCAATTTTGCTGAAATGGAAAGGTAATTGTTGAATTATGTGGGTACTGTTTTATTTTTTTAAATTATCTGACTCTTGATTTATCCATTTTCTCCCTTAATTTGATTATGATATAAACCGGTGCCTAGTCTTTCTTTTCTTTTCTTTTTGGGGTGCTTTATTTAGGTTTGTTTGGCCCTTGATGAGACAAGAAGAAGTATTGGAGACAAATAAATCAAGGTGGAGAACATTGTGCTTTATATATACTGACTTTGGGAAGAGAGGACTTGGTTGGACACCTATGAATGTACACTTGAATAAGTTACTCTGAAGAAAGACTTCTACTCATTTTATTTCATATTTTGGACGCATGTCTATTTCCTAGGTTTTGTATTTTTTTTTCTGAAATTTGAGGACCATTCATAAAGTATACCATTTTGTACTCTACTTTTTTGCTACAACATGTCAAGGAGAACCCAGATTCAAGTATCCCTTACGCACGGGTGTGTCTTTTGAATGTTAGAGTCATATCGTTGAAAGATAATTTGAAAGGCCCAAGCAACTTTGTGGCATGGAAGGATAAATAATTAGG